>JAPFFP010112692.1:0-18472 GCA_026153255.1 Solanum medicagineum | reverse complement strand
TCAGTTTACATGAAATATTTTTTAATTTGTACCTATAACACCTCGTGAAAATTTCTGAAATACCCCTAGAATGGAATTGTGCACATAACGTGTCTTTTCAAGCTCCAATGGAAAATTCGAGATTGGATTTGCGATCAATACGAAAATAGAGTGAAAAAATGGCCTCGACCCCATTTTTAGAGCAATCGAGTCGAAAAATAATTTTTCGTAATTAAACCCAGGACAGTGTGAGTGCACACCTAGGGTGTGACGCGAGTAGGGCGTAGACTTATACTTGGGATTTTCTTAAATTTCCTGAAAAGAACGTATGTTGAGAATTTTCGCCAAGATACACATGTCCGCGCCTTTGGCGTGACGTAGACATGATGTCACAAAGTGCAATTTTGTTACTTTTATGGGAAGGGCCTTTTTGTCATTCCCTAATCCCTCCTAAGTTCAACAAACGAGTATAAGAGTTCTTTTACATCAAGTCAAGTCCTAAGAATTTGTAGCAACTAAGTTTTCGTATGATTCAATAGAAGAGTCAACTTTAAATGACCATATCTCCTAAAATATAATGGGTTAGGTGACCCATAATATATAAAATAGAAGATATTTGAGTTAGCTTTCTAATGCATCTAATTTCGCCTTAATCAGAGTTCGCAGTAGAAAATTAGGACAGTTTTAGTTAGGGAGTGTGGAGCAGTCTGAAGGTCTGCACCCAGAGCGCATCGCAGACATAACGCAGACCCTTACTGGATAAGCTAATGACATTTGTTTCTTTTATTTTGAGGGTACTTTTATCCTAAAATCTTGGGGGTCTATTTAAGGACCCAAATTGCATAAAACGTCAGTTTTCGTAATTAAAATCCCTCTCCTCCACTCTAAACATAAACGCTCAAGAATCATCAAGAAATTCATCAAGTTAGGATTAGCTTTCAAGATTCCTCCTCAAGGTAAGTTATTCTTCATAAATTTCAATCTACCCAACCTGAATTTCTTCATATATTCATGAATCTCTAATAAGATTTTAAATCATAACTTAAGGTTTCAAGAAGACGAATTCAAGAATCCCAAGAAAAGATTTCTTGATTCTTCTTCTTCAAGAATTAAGGTTCTTCATGAATAACTCTAAAGATTCTAATTCAAGATATTCAAGAATTAAAGAGAATTATTTTAACCAATGTCCTTCCAAGTTCTTTTACTTAAAAAGAACTTTTAAGATTGAGGATTTTCTCCAAAAAAAGCAGGCGTTCATCAAACTTCAGTGATAATATCAACTTTTCAGGTATGTAAGGCTACTCATAGCGTTGGATTAAGTTCATCCATGTGCCCCACATGTTAATTCTTGATAAGTGAGTTCAACTAGAGTCTTACCCTAGGTCTTGAATTCTAAATGAGTTAATTCCTCTTCCATTGAGTTAAATATATTCATGCACTGAGATTGTTATTATTTTTAGATTTTATGTTGTTGGAATTTTCATTCGTGGATACTTTCCCATGAACCATAATAAAGTTGATGATCATGGCTTTCCTATATATTTTTTGATATTGAGATTTATGTTTTTCATGCATTAAAGAATAAAGGTTTATCATGTTCTTATAAAGATGATGACTTTTCTATGCACTGATAAAAGAGTAATCAAACTAATATTATATATGTATTTTATTGAGTCCAAAGAGTTATACTTTAAGGAACACATTTTGATGAGATAATGCATGATTTAATGAGTTTTGAAGAAAAGCATGAGATATACTAAATTTGTTTACTAAATTGGGGTCTTAAGTTGAGGTACTACATTTAATTATTAAATTAGTTAAGCCCTGAAGTTACTATGAAATCTATGAAGTTTGAAATCATGCTTTAAACTCAAGTAAAGTATTAGTATAAGTATCTTATGAATAGTGAAGCTTGAAGCCTATGATTTTAGTCAGTTTTGAGAAAAGTTAAGAGAATGCTATGTTGGGCTAAGTCCCAAAGAGAAGAAAGTAATACTTTGAGCAAGAATATTCTTTTAAGTATGAGTGTATAATTAATACTTTTGGGAGTAGTATTGAGCACCGATATGAGTGAGAGTAATAATAATTCGAACTTATAAACTACTTAGCCGGTGTAGGATAGGATTGTGCCAAGAGTACAACTACTCACTTGCCACTGAGATGACCCAGTTTTAGGATGGATCCACTCTCCTAGTTTTCGTCCCTTACCCTGGCAAAATATGGGATGTCTCATTATATCATCATGAAGCTCATAGTGATGGTTGTCGATTAGAGAAACTCCCCAAGAAGTAAAGTTTATTATTTTACACACTAAGATTTATTATTTTTTTATTAAAGTATTTCTTTTTATTATGTTGCATATTTAATTGAGTTGAGCTAATTGCAGAGCTAAGCATTTGAGTAGCATAATTTTTATATATTGAGTTGTGTTTATTAACGCATTAAAGTCAGTATTTCTTTATATTAAGTTGCGCTTTTAAATAAGTTCAAAAACATATGTTTTTCTTGCATGACATACTTTTGTCAATTAAGCTATCTAAAAATTCAATTTTTAAAAATGAGTATCCCATTTTTAGTACATTTTGGTCATCATACATACCGTATAGTCCACGTATTGACGTCACTCGGAATTGCATCATTTCATGATGCAGGTACACATTTTAGATATCCTCAACAAGCACTTCATTGAAGATCTAATCAGTTGCAGACAGTGGTGAGACCTCCTTATTTTCGGAGGAACCCTTTAATTTTAGTTCATTCCTTTTTTTTTATTGTCTTGAGGTACTGTTGAACATGTCTTGGCACTTTCTTATGAGTTGATAGAGGCTTCATAGACTGAGTTAGTTAGAGAAAAGTAGAGTCTGTCTTAAGTTCAAAGTCAATTTTGAAGAACTATTATTATTTACTTCAAGTGAAACATTGAGTTATTTTAATACAAGATATAAAATTATTTTACATGAGAGTTTGCATGCCCACTTGAGTACTTTCTTTTGTTTTATTAAATCTTCCGCTAATTGAATAAGTGAGTTGAGCCAAGTGGTTCGCTTAAAAACCTGCAATGGTTTCTGAGTGCCGGCCATGTCCAGAGTGTAGGCTTGGGGCGTGACAGTACCAAGAAGAATATCACTTTTTAATATTTAGAAATAACTTTGATTTAATTTTTTTTATATCTCCTTGATGAAATAATTTATGATCACTTTTAAATTTATAGTTTAGTTAAAATTTATATATTTATAGAGTCATAAGAACTTATTTTTATTTTTTATTATATTTTAAAAAAAGGTTTTTCTTTTAACAAAAATATAATCATTGAAATATATTAAAATTAGATATTTAATTTTATTCATCTAGTTTAAAAAAGCAAACATCGTCATTTTTCATCTATGTATCCTAATTCTATTTTTAGATGACGTAAAATAATAAATTAGGGATAATATACTCCTACGGTTCTATTTTATATGACTCACTTTTCTTTTGAACTAGTGCCAAAATGAATGGCATGTTTTTATGTTTAGTAACAATTTACCTTTAAAATATTCATTTTACCTTTAATGAAATAATCTATATTCACACAAATATCTGTCACTTATTTTGGACCACAGATTTCAAAGTCTTTTTCTCTCTCTTAAATTTCGTGTCAAATCAAACTAACTCATAAATTGGTACAAAGGGAGTAGTGAAATTATAGTTGAAGCATCTGAAATAAATTCATTAGGAGCAATATAGTAAAACTATAGTTGAAGCAGATTAATTGAAAGTGATATAGTCAAATCATAGTTGAAGCAACTGAAGAAATAATTATTAAAAACGGTATAACCAAGCAACTAAGCAAATACGTCAATTATCAACTGCCCACATCAGCTTTCAGTTTCCTTCTTATCTTCACTTATATATTAGTAGTAGGTTTTCTATCTCAATTTATGTGTCATATTTTATTTTTTAATTTGTCCTAAAATTTAGTTTTTTATATTTACAAAATTTGAATGTTCAAAGTTTAAACTTTTTATCTTGATTTATATGATATTTTTTTAATTCGTCCCGAAATTTTTTATAGAATTTCATTTTTTATATATATTTAGAAATAATTTGATTTATTTTTTTAATTTATCCCTAATAAAATAATTTATAATCACTTTAAAATTTTGTTTCAGTTAGAAGTTATATATTTATGCTGTTGTAAGACTTTAACTTTTATTATAGTTTTTAAAAGGTATTCATGTTCAAGAAAAAATATAATCATTGAAATATATCAAAATTATTTATTTAATTTTATTGGTCTAGTTTAAAAAATAAAATTTGACACTTTGTGTCTGTTTATCCTAATTCTTAATTTAGATGGCATAAAATAATTAATCAGGGATGATATAGTAAAATTATAGTTGAAGTAGAAAAAAATAATCCAATTGGGATAATATAGTAAAATCATAATTGAAGCAGATGTCATGCCCAGAGCCTACACCCTAGATGTGGCTGACACTTGAAAACTATTTATGATTCCAAGTGAACCAATTGACCTGACTAGCTTACTTAAGGAAAGACTTTAATATCACAATGAACTAAAATGGGCTCAATATCATGAAATCAGATGTACAATAATAATATATAAAACTTTACTCAAGACTTTCAAATTTCTTCAAGAAAATAAAATGAACAATATCTTTCTAATCTATGAAGCTTCTAAAGTACTAACACTGAGCTAGGTACCGGGGTAGGCCAACATCTACCTCAACCTGACTAAATACAAAAAAAATAAAGATTCTCGAGCTCATCTGAATGCAAAGAAGCCTCACGGACTGTCACGCCCCGAGTTCACACCCTAGGCATGGCCAATACCCAAAACCATTTCTGGTCCCAAGAGAACCACTTAACCTGGCGAGTTACTCAGTGGAAGACTTAAATAATTATGGAAAGGCTTCAAAAATAACAAGTTAAGGTTATCAATTGTCTGAATAAACTGAAATGAGAAATATCTCAACAATAATTAAAATAAACAAGAGCTGAAGTACTTGACACACAGTTTATGGAACCTCTACTAGAATAGTCTGAAGCTACTACCGGGACAGGTCTAGGGTGCCACAACTGGAAATAAGATTATAGAAAAGAAAACATAAATAATAAATCCAAGCCTCTGACTGAGAAGAGGCCTCACCGATAACTGGATGGGTGTCTGGTCCTCAACGAAACAACTGCTGAGGTACTCTGTCACCTGTGCTTGCATCATAAAACGATGCAAGTCCAAATGATGTTAGTACGTGGAATGTATGGTATGTAAAAATGGCCAAAACAGAAACTCAGGGTAATGCAATATTTCCTAACTAAGTAAGTCATATCTCAGAATAAATAACATAAGTAATAAATACCATGAATGCTGAAAATAAACAAGTTGACAATCTGTATGTAAAAACTCAACTTGCTTTAACTTGGGGAGTTTCCCTAACCAACAACCACCATAATGAGCTTCGGGGTGATCGAACATCTTACCCACGCTCCCATACTTTGCCGGGATAGGAGATGAAAACTAGGGGAGTGGCTCCATCCAAAAACTGGGCCATTTTAGTGGCAAGTGAGGAGATGTACCTTGGTAAAATCCTATCCTACACTAGATACATAGCTTATGAGTTCAAGTTATTAATTCTACTCTCACTCATATCGGTGCTCAATACTACTCTAAAAATAACTTATATAGTGCTCATAACTTAAAGAATAAGAGTTCTCAAAATATATCTTTGATCTTCTGGGGACTTAGCGCAACTTAGCTTTTTCTTAAACTTTTGCTCAACTCAACTCTTTTCTTTGTCTAAAAGTTGTATCAATTGCGAGGTATTTCAACAAAGTCTTTATTTCTCATATATCTTGCAAAAGCAAGAATTTCAAATACTTCATGAACTTACGCAAAACTGTAAACTTCAAAACTTTTCATGAAATACATCAAAGAGTTCTCATAATTTCATCCATAGTTATAAATCTTGTTTCAATATCTTGAATCAATAGTAAAACCAACAAGATTCATGATATTTATCAAGAATTTATGCCTGAACAGTACTTTAATAAACTTACAAGAAATACAGGGAACTTTGATATCAACTTGTAATTGGAATCTTGGGTGAAAAATAGTATTTAAGTTGCTAAAAGATTATTAAAAGAACTTTTGGAGAGCCTTACATACCTAAGAATTCAAATTCTTGGAAGAATTTGGGGAGGATTCTTGAATGCCCTAGCTAGTTTCTTAATTCTACGTTTAAGTCTCTTGGAAGGATTTTTGAAAATATTAGCGTGAATTCGTATGATTTAGGGACTAAATTTGGGTGAAAATCGACTAAATTAGGCTTAAGGAGGGTGGAAAAAGTCAAAACTACCCTTCCTTAGATAAAAGAAAAAGAATTCTGCCTAATACAACATGTCCACATCGCGCCAGGGGCGGGGACATGTATATTCTGCCTTTTTTTCGCTAATTCATCTTCCTGTCAAAAACTTGAAAAATTTCCTAAGTGTGAGTCCGCGTCCCAGGTATCCTAGGCTCGGACCCTTATTGCCTAAAAATAAATGAGCAAACATTTTATAAAAAAAAAATAATTTTGACTCAGTTGCTCTAAAATCGAGTCAAGATCATTTTCCCACTCAATTTTTCACGCTGATCGCAAATTTGGTCGCGAATTCATAAATGGAGCACGGAAAGACACATTATGCGCATAGTTCCTTTCTAGGGGTATTTGGTAATTTCATCGGATGTCACAATATCTCCCCCTTGGGATAATTCATCCTCGAATGATAACGATATGAAAAAAATTAGCTCAAGACAACTAGATTACTGAACTTAAACAAACATAAGTCTTCGAGATCAATCATGAAAATTTATCTTCAAGATTCTCATTTAGGCCAACGAACAAGTGTGGGTATTTGGCCTTCATATCTTCCTCTACTTCCCATGTGGCTTCTTCCACGAAATGGTTTCTCCAAAATACTTTTACCGAAGCAATCTCCTTGGTCCTCAATTTGCGAACTTACTGGTCTAGTATTTGCACCGGGACTTCTTCATAAGACAATTTATCTTTAATCCCAACACTTTCAACGGGGACAACTAGAGAGGAATCTCCCAAGCATTTCTTAAGCATGGAGATATGGAATACCGGATGTATAGAACTCAACTCCACTGGTAATTCTAACTCATAAGCAACACTACCAACCCTTTTCAAAATCTGGTAACGACCAATATATCTTGGACTAAGCTTCCCCTTTTTTCTTGAATATCGTAACCCTTTTCATTGGTGATACCTTTAGGTACACCCAATCACCTGCCTCAAAATCCAAATCTCTCCTCCTAACATCAGTATAAGACTTTTGCCGACTCTGGGCTGTCTTTAGCCTTTCTTGGATAGCCTTCACCTTCTCCATATCCTAGTGGACTAGGTCAAGTCTTATCAATCCTTCCTCACCAACTTCAAACCATTCAATGGGTGATCTGCACCTTCTCCCATAAAGGGCCTCAAACGGTGCCATCAATATACTAGCCTAGAAACTGTTATTATAGAAAAACTCAATCAAGGGTAAGTGATCATCCAAGTTACCTTTAAAGTCTATCACACACGCTCTCAACATATCCTCAAGGGTCTATATGGTTCGCTCCGCTTGCCCGTCTGTCTCCAGAAGGAAAGTTGTACTAAGATTCACCTTTGTACCACGCGCTTTCTGAAAGGACTTCCAAAACTGTTCTGTGAACTGAGCTCATCTGTCTGATATAGGGACTCGTGCAGCCTAAAAATCTCTTTAAGATAAAGTCTGGCATAGTCCTCAGCTGTGTCAGTCGCCTTAATAGGTAAAAAGTGAGCTGACTTGGTCATTCTGTCTACTATAACCCATATTGAATCATGTTGTCTATGGATCAAGGTAAGCCTGTTATAAAGTCCATATTAATCATTTCCCACTACCATTCTAGAATTTCAATGTTCTAGGCCACACCACAAGGCCTTTGGTGCTCTACCTTAACCTGCTGGCAGTTCGGGCATCTATACACGAACTCTGCAATGTCTCTCTTCATGCCACCCACCAATAGACTTCTCATTAATCTCTACACATCTTTGTTGCATCAGGTGAATAGAGTATCTAGTATTATGAGCTTCAACTAGGTTCCTATCTCTAAGGCCATCAACATTTGGCACACACAACCTGCCCTGGTATCTCAGGACCCCATCTCTCCCTTTTGCAAACACTAATACTTTTTTATTCTGAACATCTTCTTTCAACTGAAGGAGGATAGGATCTCTATCATGCTTTTCTTTCACCTCCATCACCAATGATGACTCTGCCCCATTTCTAATAATGGCACCACCTTCGTCGAAATCTTTAATTTGCACCCCCAAATGGGCTAGTATGTGCACCTCTTTAGCCAATTCTTTCTTTTTGTCTTCTATGTGAGCAGTGCTCCCCATGGTCAACCTACTAAGAGCATCAGCAACCATGTTAGGTTTAACTGGGTGGTAGAGGATGCCCATGTCATAATCTTTCAACAGCTCCATCCATCTCCTCTGCCTCAAATTCAGCTCCTTCTGGCTGAATACATACTGTAAGCTCTTGTGGTCCGTAAATACATCTATGTGCCCACCATAAAGATAGTGTCCCCAGAATTTTAGAGCAAACACTATAGCAACAAGCTCAAGATCATGAGTTGGGTAGTTCTTTTCATGAGTCTTAAGCTGTCTAGAGGCATATGCTATTACCTTACCTCTCTGCATCAATACTCAACCCAACCCAACTTTGGAAGCATCACAATATACCACAAAGTCATCAACTCTTTCGGGTAGGGATAAGATCGGTGTGTTCAGCTGGTTTTCAACTCTTGGAAACTCTTTTAACAAGCTTCTGACCATTCGAACTTAACCTTCTTCTGAGTGAGTTTAGTCAAAGGAGCTGAGATATAAGAAAATCCCTCTACGAACGGTCTGTAGTACCCCGCCAAGCCCAAAAAACTCCTAATCTCTATTGGAGTTGTGGGCCTTGTCCAATTCTTTACTGCCTCAATCTTTTAAAAATCAACTTGAATACCTTCACCAGACACAATATGCCCAAAAAATGCCATAAATACCAACCAAAACTCACATTTGAAAATTTTTGCATAAAATTGTTGATCCTTAAGGGTTTGAAGGATCACTCTAAGATGAACTGCATGCTCCTCCTTGTTATAAGAATAGATCATGATGTCATTGATAAGCACAATGATGAACATATCTTGGTACAGCCTTAACATCTTGTTCATAAGATCCATGAAAGCTGCTGGTACATTTGTCAGTCCAAATGGCATGACCAAAAAACTCATAATGACCTTAGCGGGTTCTGAAAGTTGTCATAGGAATGTCTCCTTTCTCTAACTTTAAGTTGATGACACCTAGATCTGAGGTCTATTTTGGAGAAACAAGTAGCACCCTGGAGTTGGTCGACTAGGTCATCAATTTTGGGAAAAGGATACTTGTTCTTGGTAGTGACCTTATTCAACTGACGGTAATCTATGCATATTCTAAGAGAACCATCCTTTTTGTGCACGAAGAGGACTGGAGCACCCCAAGGTGAGATGCTTGGTCTAATGAAACCCTTATCTAGAAGATCTTTCATCTAAAACTTTAACTCTTTTAACTCCGAAGGCATACGATACGGAGGAAAAGATATGGGTTGTGTATCTAGGAGGGTATATATCCCAAAGTCTATCTCCCTATCTAGAGGGACTCCACGAAGATTCTCTGGAAAAACTTCTGGGAACTCATTCACAACTAGGATAGACAGAAGATATGGTGTCACGGCACGAGAATCCTGAACTCTGACTAGGTGGTATATGCACCCTTTGAAAATTAACTTTCTAGCTTTGAGATATAAGACAAACTGACCCTTAGGAAAAACTTAGCTACCCCTCCACTCTTGGACAGGTTCGTTAGGAAGCTGAAATTAGACTCCCTAGTTATGCAATCAATGAAAGCCTAACTGGCATGAAGCCAATCCATGCCCAGGATGACATCGAAATCTACCATATCTAACTCAACTAAATCAGCTATGATTTTGTTATGATAAACTAATACTGGGCAGCCCATATAAATTCTTTGGGCTAAGATGAAATCCCCAGTAGGAGGGGAAACATTAAAAGTTTTAGGAAGACATTTTGGACTGACCCCAAACTTCATAGCTACATAGGAGTCACAAATGAAAATGTGGAACCTGGGTCTAACAATGCATAGACATCATAAGTAAAGATTTTGAGCATATCAGTAACCATATCTGGTGATTTCTCCTGCTCCTATCCGGTGGCCATGGCATATAAGAGGTTTGTGCCCCCTCTTTCTCCTGATGTAGTGCCCCTCTGAATTGGCTTGCCCTACGGTGCTGAAAAAACTGATTGTGATCTATTATCTATTATGTTCTATCTCCCCATAGGACAATCATTCAAGAAGTGTCCCACCTGACCACATTTGAAATAGCCATTTGTACCCATAAGGTACTCTTCTGGATGAGACCTACCACACTTACAGCAAACATAATAACCGTTCGATCCTTGAGCTATGCTACCCTGTGACTGGCTGCCAGGGAACCTGCAGTTATGCAATACCTGCTCATTCTTGACCCTCGGTGTAGGTGCACTAGCAAATGAAGGTGCTGGTCCAGATATTTCAGGCTGGAATGATGAGTGATTTTCACTTCCAGCCACTCTCTTACTTATCTCCTGGCCTTATGTCTTGATCCTCTTGCTCCTGAACTCTTCCCTATCTTGTATTTTCTCCTCCTCTACCTGTTGTACATAAGTCATCAAGCGAGCTATGTCGATATTCCCAATCATCATAGCATTCCTGCCCTCTCTCTTAGTCATCCGAGAGAGTCGTGACATGACCAGGTCCATCCTAGTACGCATGTCTGCCACCATAGTTGGAGCATAATGGGACAGCTGAGTAAACTTGAGGTTGTACTCCCGCACACTCATATTCTCTTGCTTCAGATTCAGAAATTCCCTCACCTTAGCCTGCCTCATCTCTCTAGGAAAGTACTATCCCAGAAAGGCCTCATTAAATGTTGCGAAACTCAAAGATAGCGCCCCTCCTACCCTGCCTCCTTCCCACTGATCACACCAGAGTCCAGCTACTCCTTTGAGCTAGTAGGCAGCCAAGTCAACCTACTTGGCATCATATTAAAACACTTTCTGGAGCTCCTCAATAAGGTTCTCAGGATCCTTATTCACATTAGACCCCGTGCATTCAGGTGGGTTCATCCTCAAGAACTCACGAACCTTGGTGGCATCCTATCTGTCATTCCTACCATCTCCCCGGCGACCTCCCTGAATAGTGACCGCCTGTGCCAAAATCTGGATGGCCTAGTAGAGCTCAGCATTGGAGATGTCTGCTTGTTGTTGCTGCTCGACAGGCACAGCTGGACCTCTAGGTCCCTCAGGAATTGGGCCAAGCTGGTTTGCATTTCTCCTAGCTGGGTTCCCTCTGTCTCTTACTGGTCCGTCGGCTCTACGTGGAGGTATGATCTGAAAAATAAGGTGCGAACGCAAGAGTTAGAAGTGGAATTGATAGGGGTAAACTCTGAAGCAAGAGAGGGGAATAAAAAATGATAGTGAATCTTCCTAATGCCCTTTAGTCTCCCTATCATAGATGTGACGCGCTTCACACCCACTATACGGACTCTACTAGACACGGTTCCATAGACTCCCTAGGACTCTTGAACTCTGTGCTCTGATACTAAGTTTGTCACGCCCCGAGTTCACACCCTAGACGTGGCCGGCACCCAAAACCATTTCTAGTCCCAAGCGAACCACTTTTCCTTGCTACTTACTCATTAGAAGAATTAAATAATCATGGAAAGGCTTCAAAAATAACACGTTAAGGTTATCAACTGTCTGAATAAACCGAATTGAGAAACATCTCAACAATAACTGAAATAAACAAAAGATGAAGTAGTTGACACATAGTCTATGGAACCTCTACTAGAATAGTTTGAAACTACTATCGGGACAGGCCTACGATATCCACAACTAGAAAGAAAATGCTAGAAAAGAAAACATAATAATAACTCTAAGCCTCTGACTGAGAAGAGGTCTCACTGATAATTGGATGGGTGTCTGGTCCTCAACGAAGCAGTTGTTGAGGTACTCTGTCACCTGCGTCTGCATCATAAAATGATGCAGTCTTAAGGACATCAGTACGTTGAATGTATGATAATAAAATTGCTAAAACAAAAACACGGGGTAATGCAATATTTCTAAAGTAAGTCATATCTCAGAATAAATAACATAAGTAATAAGTACCATGAATGCTGAAAATAAACATGCTGACAATCTGTATGTAAAGACTCAACTTGCTTTAACTTAGGGAGTTTCCCTAACCGACAACTACTATTATGAGCTTCGTGGTGATACAGCATCTTGCCCACGCTGCCAGAGCTGACCTGTATTTTGTCGGGGTAGGGGACGAAAACAAGGGAAATGGATCCATCCCAAAACTGGGTCATCTCAGTGGTATGTTAGGAGATATACCTTGGTACAATCCTATCCTACGCTGGCTATGTAGTTTATGAGTTCAAGTTATTAATTCTACTTTAACTTATATCGATGCTCAATACTACTCCCAAAATAGCTTATTTACTACTCATAACTTAAAGAATAAGAGTTCTCAAAATATATCTTTGATCTTCGGGGACTTAGCCCAACTTAGCTTTTTCTTAAACTTTTGCTCAACTCAACTCTTTTCTTTGTCTAAAAGTTGTATCAACGCAAGGTATTTCAACTGTAACACCCAGCGAAAAGACAAAAATACCCTTAGAATTGACTTTGCACGTAACGCATCTTCCGAAGCTCTGTTCGCAAATCCGAGATCAAATTTATGATCAGTGCAAAAGACTGAGTCGGAAAATGGTCTTGACTCGATTTTAACATGATCGAGCCTAATTAATTTTTTTCAAAAAATTCATAAAACAGTGAGCTTCCGTACCACTTCCACGATGTGCTAGGGATGCAAAATCACACTTGCTTCTTTTATGAAATTTTGATGAAATCTGTGAATTTGCAAAAACTAATCATGTTACAATAGTGCGCGACACGCACCTATATAAAAATGAGTTGTTTTTTTCTTTTAATTGGGGAAGGGTAGTTTTGACCTTTTTCATACCTTATAATCCTAAATTAGATGGTTTTAAGTCAAATTTAGGCCTAAACGCTTATTGTACACCTCATTCTTTCAAAAACGCTATCAAGAAACTCACGCGCAAGAAAATCAAGATCGTAGTAGGGCTCAAGAATTCTTTTCCCAAGTATGTAAGGTCACTCTAAAACTATTTTTGAGAATATTTCAGAAAATATAACTTAGTTTTTATCCAAGACGTTTCAAGCACTAGTCAAGATAACATTCATGTAATTTCTGTGAAGTTTAGTAAATTTCTGATTTTACGTATAGATTCTTGATAAAGTATGATGATTCATGATTTTTTACTTGTTATATATAGTATTGAAACCAAGATTTAAAGTTAAGAAGGATTTTCTGTAAATTTCATGCAGATCTCCTGAACATCCATAAGGCCTATAACTTTGAGATAAATTAAATAATCATTTTCTAGAACTATTTTTGCATGTTAGCTAAATGACCTATACGTTTGAGAACATTTGAGAAGATATTAGTTTTCAGTCAAGTTAAAGAATTCAGTTGAGAAAGTTTAGTAGTAAATTAGGCTAAGTCCCGGAGAGGTCAGATTTTAAGAATTTCAAATATTTAAGTATGAGCTATATTAAAGTGTTTTGGAAGTAGTATTGAGCACCGATATGAGTAAGAGTAGAATTAATTACTTGAACTCATAAACTATGTACCCATCATAGAATAGGATTATACCAAGGTACATTCCTCATTTTGCACTAAGATGGCCTAGTTTTTGGGATGGATCCACTCCCCGAGTTCTTCATCCCCTACCCCAGCAAAGTACGGGATGGCTCTGGCAGCGTGGGCAAGATGTTGTATCACCATGAAGTTCATAGTGGTGGTTGTCGGTTAGAGAAACTTCCCAAGCTAAGAAAATATGTTTTACATACAAGTTTCAGCAAGTTAATTTCAGCATTACAAAGTATTTATCATTATGTTATTCTGAGTAATGTTTGTGTCTTTTGAGAAATATTATACTAACTTGAGTTACTATTTTGGCCATTTTACATTCGTACATTCCATGTACTAACGTCCTTAGGACCTGCATCATTTTATGACGCAGACACAGGTCACATAGGTGCTCAGCAACTGCTTCGTTAAGAACTAGACAGCTTTCGATCATTGGTGTGGCCTCTTCTAGTCAGAGGCTTTTGGGTTTACTTATGTTTTCTTCCAGTATTTTTTTTAGTTCTGGCTACTTGGGGCTTGTCCCGGTAGTCCTTTCAGACAGCTTTAGTAGAGGTTCCATAGACTATGTGTTAAGTATTTTAGTTCATGTTTACTTCAGTATGGATTGAGAACCTTTACATTTCGATTTATGCAGACAGTTCTTCCTCTTAGCTTGTTACTTTTATAGCCTATCCACATTCATTTAAGTCTTCCACTGAGTATGTAGCCAGGCAAAGTGGTTCATTTGGGACCAGCAATGGTTCTAAGTGTCAGTTACGTCTAGGGTGTAGGCTCGGGGCGTGACAAACTTGGTATCAGAGCACAGAGTTCAAGAGTCCTAGGGAGTCTATGGAACCGTGTCTAGTAGAGTCCGTATTATGGGTGTAAAGCACACCACATCTATAATGGGGAGGCTACGGTACATTAGGAAGTGTCATCATTAATTATTATTCTTTGTCTCCTGCTTCAAAGTGTATCTCTGTAAAGTCCCTTCTAATTTTTTCGTTCATGCCCTATTTTTAGATCATGCCTCCTCCCAGAGCTAACGGACCAATAAGGGGTAGAGGGCACCCAGCCAAGAGAAATGCAAACCAGCCTAGCCGAATTTTTGAGGAACCTAGAGGTCTAGTTGTGCCTGTGGAGTAGCCACAGCAAGCACATATCTCCAACGCTGAGCTTCGCCAGGCCATCCAAACTTTGCCTCAAAGGGTCACTACACTGGGAGGTCGTCAAGGAGATGGCAGAAATAATGGGTTGGATACCACCAGGGTTCTGGAGTTTTTGAGGATGAACCCACCAGAACTCACGGGGTCTAATGTGAAGGAGGATCTTAAGAATTTCATAGAGGAGCTCCAGAAAGTGTTATAGGTCATGCGTATGTGATGCTGAGCGGGTTGAGTTGGCTGCCTACCAGCTTAAGGGGGTACCTAGACTTAGGTTTGATCAGTGGAAAGGGAGCAGGGCAGATGGGGCACCAGCTGTTAGTTGGGCGGTGTTTGAGGAGGCCTTTCTGGGACAATACTTTCCCAGTGAGATGAGGAAGGCTAAGGTGAGGGAATTTTTCAATCTGAAGTTAGGATAATATGAGTGTATGGGAGTACAACTCAAGTTTACTCAGTTGTCTCGTAATGCTCCAGCTACGGTGGCAGACATGCGTACCAGATGGATCTTCTTGTATCAGAGCTCTCTCGAATGACTAAGAGAGAGGGTAGGAATGTGATATTGATTGGGGATATGGATATATCTTGCTTGATGACATATGTGCAGCAGGTGGAGGAGGAGAAGATGCAGGATAAGGAAGAGTTTAGGAGCAAGAGGGCCAAGACATCAGGCCAGGAGACAAGTAAGATGGGGGCTGGAGGAGGAAATCACTCATCTTTTCAGCATAAGACAGTCGGACCAACACCTTCATCCGCTAGTGTACCTGCACCGAGAGTTAGGAATGAGCAAGGATCATAGCACCGCAGGTTTCAGGGTAGCCAGTCGCAAGGTAGTGTAGCTCAAGGAGAGAACCATTATCCTACTTGTGGTAAGTATGGTAGGTCTTATCCCGGAGAGTACCTTATGAGCACAAATTGTTGTTTCAAATGTGGTCAGGTGGGGCACTTCTGAAGGATTACCCTATGGGGAAGCAAAATATGAGAGATAACAGATCACTGATAGTTTCTTCAGCACCGCAGGGTGAGCCACCTCACAGGGGCACTACATCATGAACAAGCGGGGGCACAAACCACTTGTATGCCATGGGCACCAGATAGGAGCAGGAGAACTCATTAGATGTAGTTACGGGTATGCTCAAAATCTATACTTATGATGTTTATGCATTATTAGACAGAGGAGCTACATTGTCATTTGTAACCCCATATGTAGCTGTGAAGTTTAGGGTCAATCCAGAAGGCCTTATTGAGCCTTTCAGTGTTTTTACTCCTACTAGAGAGTCAATTTTGGCCCAAAGAATCTATAGGGGTTGCCCAGTCTCCATCTATCATAAGACTTATAGCTGATTTGGTGGAGTTAGACATGGTAGATTTCGATGTCATCCTAGGCATGGATTGGCTTCATGCAGGGTATGCCTCCATAGATTATAGAACCAGGGTAGTTAGATTTCAGATTCCTAATGAACCAGTCTTAGAGTGGAGGGGTAGCTCAGTTTTTCCTAAAGGTCAGTTTGTCACATATCTCAAAGCCAGAAAGTTAATTTCCAAATGGTGTATATACCACCTAGTTAGAGTTCAAGATTCTCGTGCCGATTCACCATCTTATGAATGAGTTCCCAGAAGTCTTTCCTGAGAAACTTCCCGGAGTCCCTCCTGACAGAGAGATAGACTTTGGAATAGATACTTTTCTAGATACGCAGCCTATATCCATCCCTTCAAACCTTATGGCTCCTTGGGAGCTAAAATAGTTAAAGTTGTAGCTGAAAGTTCTCTTAGATAAAGGTTTCATTAGACCACGCGTCTCACTTTGGGGTGATCCAGTCCTATTCATATGTAAAAAAGACGGTTCTCTATGATGTGCATAGTTTACCGTCGTTGAACAAGGTCACAATTAAGAACAAGTATCCTCTTCCTAGAATCGATGACTTATTCAACCAACTTCAGGGTGCTACCTATTTTTCCAAGATAGATCTCAGATCTGGGTATCATCAGCTTAAAGTCATAGAGAGAAAGAGACATTCCTAAGATGGATTTCAGAACCCACTATGGTCATTATGAGTTTTTAGTTCATGTCCTTCGGGCTGAAGAATGCACCAGCAGCTTTCATGGATCTTATGAACAGGGTTTTGAGGCCGTACCTAGATATGTTTGTTATTGTGTTCATACCTGATATTCTGATCTATTCCCGTAACAAGGAGGAGCATGCAGACCATCTTAGAGTGATCCTTCAAACCCTTAAAGATCAGCAGTATACACCAAATTTTCTAAGTGTGAGTTTTGGTTGGAATCTATGGCATTTTTGGGGTATATTGTGTCTGGTGAAGGTATCCAAGTTGATTACCAAAAGATTGAGACAGTAAAGAATTGTCCAAGGCCCACAACTTCACAGAGATAAGGAGTTTCTTAGGCTTGGTAGGTTACTACAGATGGTTTGTAGAAGGGTTTTCTTTTATCTCAGCTCCTTTGACTAAGCTGACTCAGAAGAAGACCAAGTTCGAATCGTCAGAAGCTTGTGAGAAGAGTTTTCAAGAGTTGAATACAAAGCTGACCACAGCCCCAGTCTTATCCCTACTAGAGGGAGTTGATGACTTCGTGGTATATTGTGATGCTTCCAGAGTTGGCTTGGGCTGTATATTAATGTAGAGAGGCCAGGTGATAGCATATGCCTCCAAACAACTTAAGATTTATGAAAAGAATTACCTAACTCATGATATTAAGCTTCCTGCGGTGGTGTTTGTCTGAAGATCTGGAGACACTATCTATATGGTGGGCACATGGATGTATTCACGGACCACAAGCTACATATTTGGCTAGAAGGAGTTGAATTTGAGGTAGAGGAGATGGTTGGAGCTGCTGAAAGACTATGATATGAGTATCCTCTATCATCCAGGTAAAGCCAATGTAGTTGTTGATGCTCTTAGCAAGGTGACCATGGGGAGCATAGCTCACTTTGAGGATGAAAAGAAAGAGTTAGCTAAGGAAGTTCATAGACTATCTCGTTTGGCGGTGCAGATTAAAGATTTTGACGAAGGTGGGGCCATTACTAGAAATGGGTCAGAATCATCCTTGGTGGTAGAAATGAAAGAAAAACAAGACAGGGACCCCATCCTTCTTCAATTGAAAGAAGATGTTCAGAAGTAGAAATTAGTCGTGTTTTCAATAAGGGGAGATGGTGTCCTGAGATACCAAGGCAGATTATATGTGCCAAGTGTTGACGGCCTTAGAGATAGGATCTCTGAGGCTCATAATGCTAGAGACTCTTTCCACCTTGGTGCCACAAAGATGTATAGAGATTGGCGAGAAGTCTATTGATAGGGTGGTATGAAGAAGGACATTGCAGAGTTTGTGACTAGATGCCCAAATTGCCAGTAGGTTAAGGTAGAGCACTAAAGGTGTTAGACCCCGTAAATTAATTAGTCAAAGTTAATCGTTTTATTGGAAAAGTTATGGCGAGTATAGCGTAATTTAAATTAAGTAAGTTCGTGGTGCTTAATCATAATTGGAGTG
>JAPFFP010112681.1:0-18472 GCA_026153255.1 Solanum medicagineum | reverse complement strand
CAATAGCATTTGAGCACTTGCGTTTTAAGCTAAGTGAAAAGGGTAGGCGCAAAAGATTGTATAGGATCTTTAAAGGGATAGAAAGAAAAGCTCGCGACTTGGAATAAGTGAAGTACATCAAGGATGAGGAGGGTGAAGTGTTGGTGGATGATACTTCCATTAAGCTAAGGTGTCAAGCTTACTTTCATAGACTCTTAAATGAAAAAGGAACAGAGACATCGAACTGGGTGAGTTGGCATGCTCCGATAGTCATCGTGATTTTGGTTATTTCAGGTAATCTAGAGTGAAGGAGGTTATATGTGCTATTAGTAGGATGAAGAGAGGGAGAGAGATCAGACCCAATGAGATGTTGGTAGATTCTTGGAAGAACATGGTCATGGATAGTATAGAATGGCTGACTAAACTGTTCAATATTATTATAAAGACTACCAAGATGCTTAATTAATGGAAAAGGAGTACAATGGTACTATTGTACAAGAAACAAGGGTGATATTTAAAATTGTAACAATTATAGAGGTATCAAGATGTTTAGCGACACTATGAAGGTCTGGGAGAGAGTGGTGGAGATGAGGGTGAGAAAAAACAACCTTTGTTTTAGAGAATCAGTTCGTATTCATGCCGGGATGGTTAACTATTAAAGTAATTCATTTTTTAAGAGATTAGTGGAGAAATATACGGAAAGAAAGAAGGACCTTCATATGGTGTTCATCGATCTCGAGAAGGCCTATGATAAATTTCCAAGGGATGTCCTATAGAGGTGTCTAGAGGTGAAAGGTGTTCCAATGGTGGATAATAGTCTGATAAAAGACATATATAAAGGAGCCAAACTCAAATAAGAACAGCGGGAGAAGACTTAGAGTATTTTCGTATTGATGATGATATCACACATTGTGTTGGGCTAGCATGGATGAAATGGAGGCTTGCCTCTACAGTATGATACTAAGAACATACCACTTAAACTTAAAGGTAAGCTTTATAGAATGGTGGTTAGATCCTTTTTGTTGTATTGGATGAAGTGTTGGCCAATGAAAAACTCACATGTTTAGAAGATGTTGTTCATAGAGATAAGGATGTTGAGATGGATGTATGGACATACTAGAAGTGGTAAGATTAGGATTGAGACCATTCGTGAGAAGTTAGACATGGCCCCGGTGAGTGATAAGATGAGGGAAGCACGACTGCGATGGGTTGGACATGTCCAGAGAAGATGTACTGATGCTCCAGTGGTTGGATTTAGGGGTTATGTGGACCAGATTCCTTCGCTTCTTTTAGGAGAACTCTGAGAAATTCATCATAGAATCAAGTTGATCTTTGAACTACTATTTTGGGTGATAAACTGCAAGTATTTTCTTGTTGTTGTGTGCTCTTATTAGTTGAAAACATATTTACTAGAATTTTCACCAATTAGGTTTTAGCAATGAGATCAAGAATACCTTTACTTTTAATTTATAGTTTAAGGTATTGGGTATTAGGGTTTAACCCTAAACACGAAGGCTAGGGATATTGAGACTTGAGTTTGACCAACAAAATTCATATTCTATAATCAATATTTGTTTCATAGATTAAGGAAAGTAGGGGTTGTTTTGGTGAGTATTCTACGCGTGCTAGGTTGTGGAACTTGTCGTTAATAAGGTAAGTGAGACTTAAAGCTTTAGTTCTTGCTTTTCAAACATGCTTTGAAAAATATATTTTTTCTTTGTCTAGTGTATGTGTTGGGACAAACATGTGCTTAACAGAGTTGATGTTTCTTTGATAAACCCTAGATATGCTATTTTTGAGAATATTATGAGTTATATGTGGTGTGATGCTGAATAACCTTCTTTATTACTGTGATGTGGTTACTAGGGGCATACTTAGCCATCGTACTATTTTAGGGCCATACCCATGCTGCCGTAATATGTTAGGGGCTTTGTACACGCTGGCATATTACATTTTTAGAGCATTATACATGCTGCCATAGACTTTTCTTCGCTGCCGTTTATGACAGGTTTTGAGTGTGGATTGAATTGAGACATGTAATGACCATTTTTATACATTTGTTTGAACTTATTGAGCTTATTATGAAGTATTTGCTTGTGTATATTATTTATGTATATCCGACGTGCAAATATATTTTATAACTCTTATTCCAGGGGTATTAAAAAAGCGAGTCGAGGATCTTACTAGTTTATATTTATACATAGCTCACTCCTTACTTGCATGTCAATGCAGATGTTGTTGTAGAGGGCGACACTTGTGGCTAACGAGTTTGTTTTCGTGGATTCTGTTGCTGAGGTGAGCCTTTGCATTGTTCGTGGAGGCTACTACTTTAGCTCTATCTGGTATAGTCTATGTTTTTCTTCTTTTTAGGTGTTTGTACGGACGTTAGTTAAACTCATATCAGTCTATTAGATGCTCCATGATCTTATTGTGGGATTTGGGCTAGAGAAATTTCTTTAAGTGACCTTTTCCTTTCACAAATTGATATGCGATTTTGGTTTGCTGTTTACTCTATTGTTATGAGTATTCATGAGTTTTGGAGTTGGACATATATTCTTAGTTCTTGAATAGTTTGGGTGTGTATGAATATTTGGTTCTCCCGACAAATAGTGTGGGAGGGTGCCAGTCACATCTAAGGGTTATTTGGGATGTGACAAAGTTGGTATTAGAGACTAGGCTTTAAGTCCTAGGTCATGGAGAATGTTTTGGTAGTCTTGTTCATAGGTATGCATGCTTCCATGCTTATGACTTTGATGCTACTAAACATTTAGGATGTATTCACTTTTTCATTCCTTATTCATGTGTTGAGTTTAATCAAGTCCAACTTATAAAAAAATTTCATAGATGGCTAAGAAACGTGGCTCTTCTTTTGCTATTTGATCTAATGCAACTGTTAGACGTGGTGAGGGACATGGTGTTACCTCTAGTGGCAGTCAGGGGAGGTCCATCCTACTAGGGCTCGGACTAGGGCATCTACTGCTCCTCAATCAGGAGTTATGAATGAGGGATGGGCCCGAGCTGTTGCCTCAAAGCAAGTGCTGGAACAAATTGTTCAGGATGCCTCATCGACAGTCCCAGCTACACTTACTATCGCTTTACCCACAGATGTTGTGATGAAGTTATTGAATATGTTAGAGGAATTGGTGCCTAATCAAGGTGGAACCCCAGCTCCTTAGACTACTACCCAAATGCAAGAATAGAATCACTTGAATGTTGATACGACTCAGACACCACATTTGGCCCCTCAACAAGTTGGTCATCCAGTTGCAACTTCAAGGCAACCTAAAGATCTTAAGAATTTCATGGACCTTAAGCCACTAGGGTTTGATGCAACACCAACTTCTATTGAGCCTTAGATGTTCCTTGATCATAGTGAAAAAATACTTACTATATTAGGGTTGAAGGAGACTGGTGTGGAATTTACCACTTTCATGTTCTCTGGATCTACAGAGGCATGGTGGACTTCTATTTAAAGAGCTAGAGAAGTAGGGTCATGACCTATCACCTGGCCAAAGTTTTCAGCGATGTTTAAGGATAGGTTTATTCCATTGAGTAAACAAGATGACATGAGACGTTAATTCCATGATCTGCGTCAGGGTAATATAACACTTACAGAGTAAGAGACCATGTTCACTGAATTTTCCAGGTATGTCCCATTTTTGATTGCATATCCAAGGGAGAAAGTGAAAAGATTTGTGGACGGACTAAAGCATCGTTACCATGGTCTTGTGATACGAGATATGCGAAATGGTACATATACAGATATGGTTGACACTGCTCTTCGTTGTGAGTCCTATTGGGAGATGGAGAAAGCCGAGTAAGAGAAAAAGAAGGCATGTAATATAGGTGCTCTAATCCATCTCCATCTAGAGGCAAGAGTGGATTTCATGTGGGCAGTCTAGGCCTACTCAGTCTGATTCGGCGGTGCGTTCTTCTAAGAGTGGTTATCCAGCTAGACAAGGCCAACAACAGATGCAGAAGAAGGGTGATCATTCCTTCTAGTCTGGACAACTTCCAAGGTGTTCTAATTGCTGGAGGAATCACAGTAGTCACTTCTTCGGTATTGGTGGTCCTTGTTTTACATGTGGTGAAAGACGTCATATTACTGGATTTTGTCCCAAGTGAGATTCTGGTACTAGTCAGGATACTACAAAGGATCAGATTTAGCCACTTAGGGCTGCTCCACAAGGTGAATCTACAGGTTGCTCAGGGAGCAGATGGACCACCAAGATTATTTCCTATGACCAAAAAGGATGTCGAGGGATCTAATGTTGTAGTCACAGGTATTATAATGTCAATTCGTATGAGTCATATGCTCTTATTGATCCTTGTTCTATGTATTCGTATGTATCCCCCTTTTTTACTATATCTTTAGAACGATGAGTTAAGACCCTTAATGTGCCATATATGGTTATAACCCCATTTGGGGAGACTTTATCAGTGGATAGAGTGTATAGAGATTGTTTTATATCTATGCAGGGTATGGACACAATAGTTACTTTATTTGAGTTGTCGCTGTTTGACTTTGATATAATTATGGGCACGGATTGGTTAGCATCATATTATGCTTTGGTTGATTGTTATGTTAAGCTAGTACATTTTAATTTCCCAAGAGAACCATCTTTAGTATGGAAAGGTATGACCCCTGTAACACAGGGAAAGATAATATCCTATGTAAAGGCGCACCAAATGATTAATCATCGGTTCTTTGGTTTTATTGCTACTGGCCATGATACTCGAGGGGAGGATGTTACTATCGATAGTGTTCTAGTTGTGCGAGAATTTGTTGATGTGTTTCCAAAAGACTTACCTGGGTTACCTCTAATGAGAGAAATTGAGTACAACATTGATTTAGTGTTAGACACTTAACATATCTCTATTCCTCCTTATTGTATTGCTCCAGCAGAGTTGAGAGAATTGAAGGTTCAACTCCAAGAGCTACTTGGTAAGGGGTTCATCAGGCCTAGCGTATTACCTTGGGGTGCCCCAGTGTTATTTGTGAAGAAGAAAGATGGCACGATGAGAATGTCCAACTACATGCAGTTGAATAAGGCAACAATCAAGAATAAGTATCCATTGCCTCGTATTGATGATTTACTCGATTAGTCACAAGTTGCTACCCACTTTTTCAAAATTGATTTGAGATCAGGTTATCACCAACTGAGAATAAAGACCGAAGATATCTCAAAGATAACCTTTCGAACCAGGTGTGTGCACTTTGGATTTTTGGTGATGTCTTAATGAGCGTGCAGTATTTATGGACCTCAAGAACAGGGTATTCAAGCCATACTTAGAACAATTTGTGATTGTATTTATTGATGATATTTTGGTCTACTCTTGAGATGAAACTGAGCATGAACGTCATCTAAGAGTTGTATTCCAGACATTTAGAGAGAAAAAGTTTTATTCTAAGTTCTCAAAATGTGATTTTTGGTTGGGGACAGTTTCCTTTTTAGGACACGTAGTGTCACGAGGATTGGCCACAACCTAATACTCCTACAGAGATATACAGTTTCTTGAGGGTAGCTAGATATTACAAATGGTTTGTGGAGGGTTTCCCAAAGATAGCCGCTCCATTGACACATTTAACACAGAAAGGTTTGATTTTTCAATGGTTAGATGAATGTGAAGAAAGTTTCCAAAAATTAAAGACTGCATTGACTACAACTCCTATTTTGGCCTTACCTACAGCAGAGGGTGGTTTCAATATTTATTGTGATGCATCTAGAGTCTGATTGGGTGTTGTCTTAATGTAGAATGGTAAAGTGGTTGCATATGCTTCTCGACAGCTAAAGATTCATAAGAAGAATTATCCGACACATGACTTAGAGATGGCCACCATTATATTTGCTCTCAAGATATGGCATCACTATCTTTATGGCGAGCCGTGTGAAGCCTATACTGATCACAAGAGTTTCAATACATATTCAAGCAAAGGGATCTGAACCTGAGAAAACGACGATGGTTGGAGCTAGTTAAAGATTATGATCTTACTATCTTATATCATCCTAGAAAGGAGAATGTGGTGGCAGATGCTTTGAGTAGAAAGTCTATGGGTAACTTGGCTTGGATTATTGTTGTAAAGCTACCTATGGCTAGGGATATTCAATCTTTAGCAAATCAGGGAGTTCGAATTGGTCATACATTATGTGTTAGGTTTCTTGCAGGTATAGTGGTGCAATCATCCTTAATTGGAGAAGCCAAAGCTTGCTTATATGACGATCCCCAACTTGCTAGATTATAAGATCGAGTGCAGAGTGGAAGCATGAAGTTGTTCTCAATTGATGGTGAGGGTGTTTTGCGTTGAGATGGTAGATTGTTCATTCCCCTGGTGGTTGAGGTAAAGTGGCTAATCCTTGAAGAGGCTCATAGCTCGCGATACTTCATCCATCCAGGTGCTTCGAAGATGTATCAAGACTTGCATGGTTTGTACTGTTGGAAAAGTTTGAAGTCTGATATTTTGAAGCATGTGACTAGTTGTTTGAATTGCCAACAAGTCAAATATGAAATCAAAAACCTGGTGGAGTAATGCAAAACTTGATTATCCCGGAGTGGAACTGGGAAAGGATTACGATGGACTTTGTTATCGGGCTGCCGAATACATTCAAGAAACACGACTCTGTTTGGGTGATTGTGGACAGACTTACAAAGTTTGCCCATTTCATACCAATTCGGGTGACTTATACCGCAAAGCCGTTAGCACACATTTACCTTCGAGAGATTGTTCGGCTTCATGGAGTACCTATTTCAATAATATCAGTTAGAGGTGCACAGTTCACTGCTAAGTTTTGGAAGTCTTTTAAGTGGTCATTAGGATCACAAGTTGAGTTGAGTACAACTTTTCATCCCCAAATTGAAGGAAAGTCTGAACGGGTTATTCAGATCTTAGAGGATATGCTTAGAACTTTCATGATTGATTTTGGTAGGCATTGGGACGACCAATTGCCATTGGCAGAGTTTGCTTATAACAATAGCTACTAATCGAGTATACAGATGGCCCCGTGTGAAGCTCTATATCGTTGTAAATGTGGATCACCAATTGAATGGTTTGAACTTGGCAAAGCACAATTACTAGGTGTAGATTTGGTTTAGCAGGCTTTAGAGGAAGTTGCAGTGATATAAGATCGACTTCGTACAACACAAAGTAGATAGAAATCTTATGCAGACAAGAAAGTCCGTGACATGCAGTTCATGAAGGTCGAAAAGATCTTTTTGAAAGTATCTCCTATGAAGGGAGTTATAAGATTTGGTCGGAAGGATAAGCTAAGTCCTAGATATATTGGTCCTTATGAGATTTTAGATCGGACTAGATTGGTCGCATATCAACTTGTTTTACCTCCGAGATTGTCCTCTATACATCCTGTATTTCATGTGTCTATGCTTCGGCGTTATATTCATGATGATAGCCATAAGATTAATCTAGAGGATATGGAGCTTGATGAAAACTTAGCGTATGAGGAAGGTCCAATATCTATCCTGGATAGGCTAACGAGGCAATTGAGGTCGAAGAAGATAGTTTCAGTGAAAGTGTTATGGCGCAATCATACAACCGAAGAGGCTACTTGGGAGTCCGAGATGGACATGCGAGAGAGATATCCTCACCTATTTGACACTTCAGGTATGAGCGCAGACTCATTCGAGGACGAACTTTATTTTAAGTGGGGGAGAATGTAATAACCCTTATTTTTTAATGAAGGGTTAATTGGTAATTTTAACTATTAATAATTCTTAGAAAAAAAGACTATCCCTTTATTTTAATTTCTTTTCACGCAGCAGAACAAAAAAATAAGACGGAACCTTTCTTTGCTGCTCTGTTACGCTCCAGAAAAAAAGAATTGGAGCAAATTCCTTCTCTTTTTTTAGGAGAACTGTGGGAAATTCATTCATAGAATCAACTTGATCTTTGAACTATTATTTTGGGTGATAAAGTGCAAGTATTTTCTTGTTGTTGTGTGCTCTTATTAGTTGAGAGCATATTTACTAGAATTTTCACCAATTAGGTTTTAACAATGAGATTAAGAATACCTTTACTTTTAATTTATAGTTTAACGTATAGGGTATTAGGTTTAACCCTAAACTTGAAGGCTAGGGATATTGAGACTTGAGGTTGGCTAACAGAATTGATATACTATAATCAATATTTTTTTCATAGATTAAGGAAAGTAGGGACAGTTTTGGTGGGTGTTCTACGCGTGCGAGGTTGTGGAACTTATCATTAATAAGGTAAGTAAGACTTTAAGCTTTAGTGCTTACTTTTAAAACATGCTTTGAAAAAATTATTTTTACTATCTATTATATGTGTTGGGACAAGCATGTGCTTGACAGAGTTGATGTTTCTTTGATAAACCCTAGATATGCTATTTTTGAGAATATTATGAATTATATATGGTGTGATGTTTAATACCCTTCTATATTACTGTGATGCAGTTACTAAGGGCATACTTAGCTATCGTAATATGTTAAGAACATACCCATGCTGCTGTAATATGTTAGGGGCTTTGTTCACGCTGCCATAGATTATTTTGAGAGCATTATACATGCTGCCATGGACTTGTCGGGGTGATGGGTTGATGTCCTTCGCTGCCATTTATGATAGGTTTTGAGTGTGGATTGACTTGAGACATGTAATGTCCATTTTTATACATTTGTTTGAACTTATTGGACTTATTATGAAGTATATACCTGTGTATATTATTTATGTACATCCGACGTGCAAATGTATTTTATAACTCTTGTTCCAGGGGTATTAAAGCAGCGAGTCGAGGATCTTATAGGGTTATATTTATATATAACTCACTCCTTACTTGCATGTCAATGCAGATACGTGGATTCTGTTGTTGAGGTGAGCCTTCACATTGTTCGTGGAGGCTACTAATTTAGCTCTATCTAGTATAGTCTATGTTTTTGTTCTTTTTGGGAGATTGTATACCCATCAGTTAAACTCATATCACTCTGTTAGATAATCGATGATCTTATTTTGGGATTTGGGCTAGAGATATTTTGTTAAGTGACCTTTTCCTTTCACAAATTAATGTGCGATTTTAGTTTGCTGGTTACTCTATTGTTATGAGTATTGATGAGTTTTGGAGTTGTTCATATTTTCTTAGTGCTTGAATAGTTTGGGTGTGTATGAATATTTGGTTCTCCCGACAAATAGTGTGGGTGGGTGCCAGTCACATCTAGGGGTTATTTTGGGATGCGACAAGACCGAAAAAGCATTGGAAGGAGGTGATCAAACAAGATATGGCAAAACTTGATCTCATCGAGGACATTCAGATAGGAAGGAATAGAGGTTGTGAGTTAGAGTAGCAAGCTAATAGGTTATTAGGTATAGGTTGATGTCTGGCCCTGGGCATGGTAGGGTAGTAGTATTATTCTTGTCGTTTATATCGTATGTTGCTGTTATCCATCTTATATATGTTATTTTTATCGTATTTACATACTATCATGTACTTTTCAGTATTAGTCATTTTTCCTTTTCTCTTTTTTTTTTCTCCATGTCTAGTTTATTTTGTTTATGGGTTTTTTGAGAAGAGTGTTCCCAGGAAACAACCTCTACCTTTGAGGTAGTGGTAAGGTCTGTGTACATCCCCACTTGTGGGATTCCACTAGATATGCTGTTATTATTGATCTTCATACCATAAGTACTTTCAAAAAGAATAATTGATCAAAAAGGTAAGTGTCACGCTTTTTTTTTTTAAAAAAAAGAAAATCTAAAAGTCATTTAAAAATGAGAACTTAAGATTTTACTAAATGTTTTTCATATAGCAAGCCTCATCAAGAAAATTAAAAGAAGCATTGATATCTAAAAGAGAACCTAACTACTCTTATAGTTTTGTTATCTCCTTATGTTAGATATTTGCTACTATGAGGGTAAGCCCGATTGCTTGTCTTGGTCCCAGCTAAGTTCTATGTTCAGAGATGTTCTTGGACAAGTATGTAATGATGCTATGAGTTTTGACTCTTTTGATGTTTTATGATATGAAAGATGTCCCTTAGCCCCGTGTTCCCTTTTTGCAATCTCTTATTTTTTTTATTGCTTCCGCTACCAAGGATCTGTAGTGATATGTTAAGAGGCTTGATTGAGGTCCCTTTGGGTTCCCCATTCGTCGTATCACATCTAGGCCTTAGGCTTGGGTCGTGACGAACTTAGTATCAGAATGCTAGGTTGTTAATGGCCCTCAGAGTCCAACACACCGCATCAATTAGAGTCTTATTCATGGTTGTGAAGCACGCCAGAACTATGAGTGGGAAGCTATGAGGTGTTATAGGAAATGTTTCCCTTCTTCTTGATCTATGTCGTGCGATAGAGTTAAGTCCCCTAATGGTTATTTCTTATTTTAATAATTGCATTTCAGAATATGTCTCAAGCTACTTAGGACGGTGATATATCAAATGCGGAGGTTCGCAATGCTCTATTTATATTAGCCAAAGCGGTGTCAAAGTTGACAACTCAAATCAATCAACAAGTGAGTGCCCCCAAGACTTCAAGTGGTAAGAGGGAGGAGAGGGGGGCCAAGAGGGCCCGTTTTGAAGGAAAGTTCCAAAGTCCCAAAGGTGGTGGTGGTGTGATGCCCAATGCTATGTGCCCAAGGTGTGTTAAGATGCATTGAGGCCCATGTTTAAGGGGCACCAATGCTTGCTTCGGTTGTGGTGAAAAGGGGTATATGAGAATGGATTGTCCTCGTAAATAGATCAAGAGTAAAGGTGGTCATGTTGATCAAGAGTGTGAAGGAGTGCATGTGGCTACCAGTATGTTGAAGTTTCCTTTTCGTAAATGCATCAAGAGTAAAGGTGGTCATGTTGATCAAGAGTCTCAAGGAGTGCATGTGGCTACCGGTATGTTGAAGTTTCCTTTGACCTTAATGTGTATGCATGGGAAGGTTCTAGTGTTCCTATTTCCTTTCATTATTCCTTTGGGTTGCTAGTGGGCTTCTTGTGTGTCCCGAGTTGTGATATGAACCTTTGGTGTCTACTCCTTTGTTGTGTTCATATTGCATTAGGTCTTTCCTTGTGACTTGTTGGGTTTGATGTGGTGGATTTTGATCTCATACTTGGGATGGATCAGTTGCATGCAACATTATGTTTTTATTGATGGTAAGGCGCATAGAGTTAGATTCCATTTCCCTAATAAGGTGGTTGCAAAGGGGTAAGTCTGCTTCTTGTCTTAAGGTACTATTGATCTCTAAGGGTTGCATTTATCATCTTGTAAGAGTTAGGGGTGTTGAACTTGAGTTATTTCTATTGAGTTGTTTCAGGTGATCAATGAGTTATTGAATGTCCTTTCTGATATTTTGAATTTGGGGTTGTGTCTTTTGGTTGACTTATTCACCGGTTATGTCTATAGGTCTCATGAATATGGTCTTTACACCCTACCTTGACATGTTTCTGGTGGTCTTTAGTGATTGCGCATTGATTTATTTAGAGCTTGTAAGTCATTTGAGGGTAGTGTTACAAATCTTGGGGGATGAGAGGTTGTTTTCTAAATATGATAAGTGTGAATTGTGGATAACAAGAAGGAGGTTAGAGCTCCTTAAGGATTATGAAATGAGTGTACATTATCACCCCGGTAAGGCTAATGTTTTGGCTGATGCTCTAAGTAGGGTGTCTATGGGTAGCCTAGCTCATATTGATGATGCTGGCAAAGAGGTGACTAGAGAGGTCCATAGGTTGGCTAGATTGGGAGTTAGGTTGGAGGATGTTGAGAATGGTGGTATAGTGGTTTTGATGGTTTCAAATCTCCTTTGGTGATGAGGTTAAATCAAAGCTAGACTTTAACCCCACCTTGTTAGAGTTGAATGCTTTGGTGGAAGGTGGTGAAGTGGAGGTTTCTCCCAAGGGAGAGATTGCATCATTAGGTGCTATAGTAGGCTATGTATGCTTGTGTTGATGATTGGATTCACTTGGAAGTCCCAACCATGAAGGGTCTGGTCCGATTTGGCAAAAATCGAAATTTAGTTTATGGTTTGTGGGTCCTTATAGAGTGTTGAGGAGGATTGGTAAGGTTGCATATGAATTGGAGTTCCTTAAGAATATAGATATGGTTCTTCCGGTTCTTCATGCATCTAGGTTGAGGATATGTCTTGCTGACTCAAGTGCTATAGAACTATTCGGGGTTGTGGGTGTTGTGGAGGATGGTTGGCTTAAGAGAAGGTCTCAGTGAAGATATTGCATGAATGGCTGGAAAAGTTGATTAATAAGAATGTATTGCTCGTCAAGGCCCTTTGGAAGAATCACTAAGCCGAAAGTGTCACTCGGGGAGCTGGGGCGAGCATGGATTCCAAGCCTTAAGTTTCAACCCTTATGTCTTTTACATGCATTCGTATTTAAAATTGACAAGTTCATAGTGATTTTGATACTTATGTTGAGATTTTTGAACTGATGTTTAAGTGCATTGTTGCATCCTTGTGTGGGCTGAAATTATTTTCCTAGCTTCTCTTATATACGTTTCTTTGACATTTGGGGATGAATGTTCCCAATGGGGAGATATTGAAACGACCCCAAAAAAATGTGCCTCGAAAATGGTCATAATCATAATTTCCATATATATCTCAAAATCCTTGCGTGATATCAAAAATCTGACTTTATATTCATGATCAGGTAGAAAAATTGAGTGAGAAATGGGTATAACTCCGATTTTACAGCAACCATAGCAAAATTCGAATCTCCAATGTTAGCGAATTCCAGGGAGGGTCCAAAAGTTAGCGAATTCCAGTGAGGGTCCGTGCCCCTGGCGCGACAGGGTCAGGGGGCGGACTAGTGTATTTTCGTGGAAGGATTTTATTTTAAATCAGCCTAAGGCCTTGGGGTCTTGGGCCTAAGCCTTCCTATGCATAAAAACACCTATACTTAGTCATTTTCAATCCCAAATCACTGAAGATATTCCCCAAAACCCTCTCTAACACTTAGCTAAATATTTCAGTCAGATTCAGGTGTCCCAAACTCATTCTAGATCTAAATAAATTCATTCAAGATTCAATCTCTCATTTAAATCTAAGTCAAGCTTATTCATGTCGTTAAACACCATCGTGAGTCCCCTACATCATGCCAAGTTCAAAGGTATTTTCGTTGGCAAAGTTTTGCACAACTACCGGTAGAAGGGTCAATTTTAAAGGGGAATATCTCTTAGCATAGAAGGACATGGGTGGTCCATGACCTACCAAATTAAAGCTCTTTGAATTATCTTTCCAACGCACTTGGTTTCACCTTGTTTAGAGTTTGGATGAAGAAGTTATGCCCATTTTCGTAGAATTCATTTGTGTAGGGCTATATACGGGTTTTTGTCAAATAACGTTTCATTAATGACAATTCATAAATTTAGTAATTTTTATTGGTCTTTTGGGGATTCCAATGCTATCTTAACACTTACTAAGGACCTAAACCCTACTATACAGATGAAATTTTCTCCTCCCAATTGGAATACACTATCAAATTCTCCCATGAGCCTCTACCAAACCCCAATAAGAGTTCAAGGAAACTCAAGAACAAGTTATGGATTTCAAGACCCCATTCCAAGATTCAAGTCTTTCTCAACTCAATTTCAATGAATTCAACGTCTAAGGTATGTGGGTTTCATTCATGGATTCCTTTCATCCATGAAGTCCAATCTTCTTTTTTATGAAAATTGAATGATTTCAAGTTGTATTTCTTATGATTACCTATTATCATGAAATATGAGCATGAAAGATGTTGAGGTTTGTCAAAGTTGTTGCTTATACATAAATATCTATTTTGAGCTTATACTATGAAGTGATCTTTGTCTATTGAGACTATACATGATTCAAGCTTTAAAATCTATGAACTATTGTGAAGTTTTGATATGATTTACAACTTACCCATGATGGGGTTTTACCATGATGTTGGTGGGATGATATACATGATTTTAAGATGCATTTATTTCACTATTTCATGATTTGTACTCTTGCATTTTACATGGTTTGAGCATGTCCTCATATGTTCCCACCAAGTGTTTGATAGAATGCCAAGCTAAGAAATTCTAAAGATATGTACATGTTTTACAAGTCAAGTGACTTCATGATTAATATGGGCTATCAAGTAAGTTATGAATTGATGAAAGTTTCTATTATTATGGAAGTATGAAGCTAAGCCCTTTTTCAAAGATTATACCTCTTGTGAGCCTTTTTTTATTAATGCAAGGTAATGTTAGATGATGATCTATTCTTATGTTTTGAAGTTGGACTCACCATTAGAGGTCAAGGATGTGTTGAAGATCTACTTGTGTCATGATTCTATGTTTCTAATAAGTTATTAAAGGTATGATTATTTAAATTATTTCGTGGGATTAGGCTTTGCACTAATGGATGGAGGGTTTGCTCTCTTTCCTTGAACTATGTGCCACCATAGGACTATTTTCCACCCTTGCAATATTAGTAGATCCACTTAGTATACTTTCTCTCGAGGACTTAAGGACTCACCAAAGCTTGCTTCAAAGGATCGTACTAGCCACGTGGAGGAGGATGATCAAATGGAGCTCCGGTCTCTACATGGTAATATCATGTTTTCATAAAGTATGTGTTAGTACGCTCAAATATACTAAGTATGCGGGATGCAATGCAACAAGACATAAACGATATAGTCAAAATGCATAACTAGCAATAGATATAAAATCTCAATATGTCATGCATGATCAATGCTCATAATAAAAAATTCTTGTATATCTTTCATGTTGCACAATATATATGTGATACATGTGTGGGAAGCACCCTCAACCGATATAGACCAAGTAGCTACAACTTTGAATCCAAGGCATGACACCCCCTCGGTAAGGTGGACGGGCATCACAGCCCTCGGCTAGGTATGGTCTACTTGCCAAGGCAAACCAAACATGATAACATGACTAGATGGATCGACTAGTATAGCAAGGGTAATAATCATAATCCTTTCGTGGCACATAGTTTAGAGACTAAAGAATTTATATAAGGACCCCTTGAGTCGAGCCCCCATCTTAAGCGTCAATCAGTGCTAAGTAAAATCCCATGGAATACGTGAAATAATCATAACTTGTATAGCTTGTAAGAAATATGGAGACATGACATGAGTAGCTCTTGAAACATTATTGAAATCTAGTAGTAAGCCTAACTTGAACATGAGAGTAGATTATAATCATACATGAATCCTTGCTTTCACGAGAATGTCTCACAAGAGGTTAAAACCTTGAAATACGGCTTAGCTTGTAACTTGTAAAATCATAGATAATTTCCATGGATTCAATACATAATTGAAAGCCCTTAATCATCATATTCACTTCACTTGTGAATCATCAATAACTTGAGAATTCTTGTCTTGACATTTTATCAAACTCTTGGTGGGTTCATGATACTAGTTCAAGATCATGCAATTCGAGAGTGAAATAAGATGAGAAAACATAATGCAAATTAACCCACCAACATGTTGTAAAACCCTCATGTTGGGTAACTTGAAATCCATCATCAAAACTCATAATAGATCATAGTTTCATAGCTCAAAACATGCATAGTCTCAATAGACAAAGATCAACCCATAGTGTAAGCTTAAAATAGATACTCATGCATAATCAACAATACTTGATAAAATCCCAACGTAATTCATGATCATATTTCATAATAAGAGATAACCATAAGTAATACAACTTGAAATCATGCAATATTCATAAAAAGTAAGATTGGACTCCATGGGTGAAAGGACTCGATGGATGAAACCCACATACCTTAAACTTGGGTTTTCTTGAGATGATCTTGAAGGAAACTTAGAGATTCAAGTTAATCCTTGAGTTCCAAAGTTATACTTGAAATCCTTAAATTTGGTATGAAACATTTAGTTAAATCTTGGAGAAGTTTTTGTTAGGGTTTTGAGTCATATAAAGTTGAAAAATGGCTAAGTATGGGTGATTTCACATTTACGTGAGCATGGGGCTATGACCCTAATGCCCTTGGGCGCATAGGAAAAACTAAGGTAAAAGTTGAACTGGTCCGCATCTGCTCCACGAAGCGGACCTAATGCGAAGGACAAAATTGTACTACTTCGCGCCCCTGGCAAGTCGCGGCCAGGGCGCGGATGCTCTTTCAAATTCAAAAATTAGCAAAAGTTGTTTTTCGCTATGTGTCCTCTAAAATCTGGATTATACCCATTCCGCACTCAATTTGGCCTCCTAATCAAGAATATGAAGTCAGATTTTTGATATTACACATGAATTTTGAGATATATGAAAAATAAAATTATGGGCATTCCGAAGCATAACTTTGGGGAGTTTTAAGGATGAACTTTGTCCATCACTTTAAGAAGCCTTACATACTTGGAAGAATGAGAGTTTTTAAGAACTTTGAAGAAGGTGCTTGAAAACCCTAGCTTTTATCCTCTTGAAATCTTTTCCAAGTTTTGAGAAAACATTTGTGCATAATGAGGTTTAATGGTAACATAGAGGGACTTAATTAGGCGTAAACTCATCAAGTTTAGGCTTAGCAAGGATGTGAAATTATAAGAACGAGATTGTTGAATATCTTTGAAGGAAGTTCTTGAAAATCCTAGATTTTCTCCTCATGAAATCTTGTTCTATGTCTTGAGAAAATAATTGAGCTTGATGAGCTTGAATGGTAATGTTAAGGGACTTAATTAGGAGTAAATATCATCAAGTTTAGGCTTAGCAAGGATGTGAGAGGACTAAATTAACCCATCTTAAAACACTGCCAAGTATATACTGGGTCATCTATAGACTGTAGAAGTTAATTCGTAGAAACTAGGGTGAGTTTTGGGGTCTTGGACCTCAATTTAAGAAGAACAAATTATGACTCGTAGAACCTTATATGATATGTACTTGGTTTAGTATGATTTGGGACTTAAAACCTGACTTAGAGGACACTTTTTACAAGTTAGAAATATGGGTTATCAACCCATGATGACCCATAAGTCAGGGTTCACAGATGGTGATCCAGAAAACTCTACTCTAATAGTCTTCACTAATATGGTTATAACTTTATGTTATGAACTCCAAGTAAGGCATCTTGGTGGCATTGGAAAGAGGATTCAAAGACCTTCAATTTTATAGTTCATTAGCCACCTAATCCTTTATGTTCTGAGAGTTGTGGTCAACTAAAGTAGACCCTAAACCACTTCCAACACACTTAAAAAATATAGGAATGAAACTTAAAACATAAGGCCAAGTAAGATATCACTAGGTTCAAGTTTATATACTTACGACGAAAAATTTGAATACTAAGAATAGAGTTGTGGAGTACTATAATTACGAGTAATATAATGAATTTTGGTGATATAAGTATGTTTTAAGTTGTGATAGTGATCAAATAAGAAGTGGTATGTAGAGCATTCTATCTGGTGGACACCAAATAACTGGAAGAACTTTTACCCAAACCGAGGCATTTTAGAAAATGCATGCATGTAGGAAGGCCTACGACTACAAAAGCTAGCTCATGCTTGAGAAATTATTGGTGCTTGGGGTGAATCATTTCGATTAAGACAAAAAAACTTCTAGCAATCTAGATATAGTAGTGCATTGTGAGTATGGGTCTTATTAAGAGCGCGTGTGATGGAATTACCATGGGAAAATTGTAGATTCTCGACAGTCGTGATAGTTATCTAGTTGATGAGGACTTGTTCTAGCTTCATGTAGTTGTCTATGAAGACCATTGGGCCTATTGTTTTAGGAATTTTCTACAATCATAGCTACTATTCCAGCATTTCAATAGGGTTGTTTAGAGATTTTGTAAGCTTGGATGTATTATTCACTACGTGGTAGCTTGACTATCTCTTTTTCAAAATCAGATAAATTGGATCCTTCTTAATGAATGTGCATTATCTAAAGCCCAAGTTGGTGCATCTTAAGTTCATGGGAGAACTATGTTAGGTGGAAAGATATAGCTAAGGATTTGTAGTGATTTTTACAGTTTGAAGTTTGGTGGCTGGATCAGATTTCTCCTTGCTTTAATGGATTTCGAATTAGGTTGATTCATGGGTTAGTTCATGAATTGGAGATAACCCTGATTGTGAATACTTCCCCATCTTGGTTCTGGAGTTCAATTCTTGATAATGTAATTTGATATTAAGGTCCTTTGAAGATGGTTCCCTTTGAAGAGCAAATTATGGACTTTGCAATTTTTACCTCGGAGTATTTGCAACACCAAGTAAGATTGTCTCCTTTACCTTATGTTTGAGGGTGTACATGATTTTTAGTGGTGGATGATGTAATGACCTCAATACTCATTTTGTAAATTCTAGAGAACCTATAATTTTATACCTCCTATTAGTAGTCCGGAGTCTTAATTGGCCTTTTTGTGATTGGGAGTTTTATTGTTTTAATGGTTCAATTATTCTAATAGTGAATTTTGATAGTATTTGGAATTGCGAATCTCGGAATGGAATTCTTTCAATTCCATTAGCTTCTGGACTGTGGAAATTGGTCTAGCAGAGTTTTCAGAATCTGATTTGGTGTTGTTTCATGGATTTGAGGTCCTAAATTGGAAATTTGGTTGAAATTTGATAA
>JAPFFP010112670.1:0-18474 GCA_026153255.1 Solanum medicagineum | reverse complement strand
CTACATGATATTACCATGTAGGGATCGGAGCTCCTTTTGACCATCCTCCACGTGGCTAGTTTGATACCTCAGAGATATTGGCTCAGTCCGGATCTTCCATGTGTCAGTGACATTTAAGCGCATGTCATTTTCTATATATATGCTAGTTCTAGGGAAATATATTATATAATCCTCCCAACTTTGTATCGTGATTTTCAACTCATTTTTTATCCGATTTGAGTAATTCAAAATGTTATGTGATTCCAATTTTTGTACGAAACGATGTGCTGAAGTCGGATTTGGGATTTGACGCATATTTTGAGGTATATTCGCTAATTTAGATGATTAATTTTTCGAAATTAGTGAAAATTTTACACGTTAATATCTTAGTTGATTCTTGACAGAATTAAGTGAAATTTGAGCCTAAATTGTTCTACGTTTCGAGAGGAATGCTGTGATATGCTGGGTGTTCACTGATTTTTTTTTGATTTCTAAGAATTTTGATCGAGAAAGTTTTGAATAGAATGTTTTCCCGGTAAAATTTTTAACTTCGTTTTTGGGCTTTTTCTCAATCTTCTTGGCTTGTTTACGGCCGAATTATTGGTTGTAGTCTTGAGGCATCATGGGGATTGCTACTAAAAGTTTTGTTCAAGATTCGAGCTTGGGGCCGATTTTTTCCTTTTTTGGCCCTTTTTGCCTAATTTTGCTCGTTTCTCGAGATAGTACAACCAAACTGATCGGGCTGATATCGTGAATTAGTTTTTGATAGCTGAGCATCTTCGAGAGACTATCAGGAAGGGGAAGGCATGACTGGTCTGACTCAGAGTTTGATACGACATTTTCCAGGTAGGCTAGGAATTCCCTAAACCTTAGCTTGAGTGAAGTATATGCATGTTGAGTGTGAAATGTATGTGAGATGCTAGTCGCATCAATTATGCGTAGTGTTATGATTGGGGAATTATAATCTGCGTCATTGGCTTTGATATGCTGTAATCTCGATGCACGTATGCATGTATATTAGTACTGTATGTTAAGAGCTAGGAGGCCTTGTGAGGGCCGTGTATGGGCTGATGCCATGGACAAGTATGTATTCGATCTAACTATTACCTGTATGTGTATGTTGCCTGGTTCTGATACGATCTAATGACTGTGGAGCACTTGTTTATTCTTGCTCTATTGTGACTTGATTACTGCCATGTTATGTTTCTAGTGGGCCTATTTGTTGTGGACACTCCTGATATCCTGGTTATTACCGCATGTTTGCTTCCATTATCTGCGGTTGGCTAGAGTATAACATGTTTTCTTATTGAGCTTGATTCTATCCCGATTATTGAGGTCTACGCTCTTGTATGTTGTTTTTAGCGGTTGGGTTTGGTTTCTGCCTACGTGAGATTGGGGGTGAGTTGTCATTATACACGAGATATTTGTAGTATGGATTGTGTGGGATACCTAGTTTGTGAATGTCATTGCCTACATTTACTCTGGGCAAGACATGAATGGAATTTCGGATCCGGATACACTAGTTGAGTGAGTGATAGATTGATACCTTGAGTCCTAAGATGATGCTCCCCGTTGCTATTCGAGCAACGACGGCTACGCCCAAGTATCTGCGTTCACCAATTAATCGCCCCATGTTCCGAGTTTTCGTGGTCGCACCTGAGCGCTGGGCTTCGGATGCCGATTCCTCGGACTAAGCACCTTTCGATGGTTTGGGTCTAGGACCCTACTGATTCTAGTTTAGGGGCAAGGCCATGCTGGATATTTTGAGCTTAGACACACTGTTTATGCTAAGGGTATTCTTTCTCCTGTGGGGGATACGTCCCAATGTTATGTTTATTGTTAGACCACTTGGCTATAGCTGACTACCTGACTGGAGGCCAGGTCAGAAGACCCAGGGGCTGGTATCCCCAGATGATCTTAGGAGTTCGAGTCCTTATGTGATACTATTTTTGGATGGGTCGAGGACTCGATTATTGTTGTGATTCTGGGGCTCGAGGGTTGACGGTTACCTGTGGATCCACTCACCTTTTCACACCTGATTGTGTGTGGTGTACTCTCTAGGCTTATAAGGGCTCAGAGGGTGTTCAAGTTTAGAGACTAGGGCCTTACATCCATGTATAGCTGACCCTTGTTCTGATGATGTGGGGAGCTGCGCTCTATGATGGTTTTGTGGGGTTTCAATGATTATTTATCAGCTATATTGTACGCGGTTGTACCTTCTATAACAGGGTCTTGCACCCATGCACAATACTATGCTTTGGTTTCAGTGATAGTTGTGATATGGGTTGACTCAATTTTCGTCTAATGGTGTCTTTTTGCCCTGTCATGGTTGGTTCAATTGCTGTTATTGGGTAATATAATGGATCTACTGCTTTTAAATACATTTGAGCTTTCACTTAGTCGGCCGATGATGCCTACTGGGTGACTTATTCTGATACTTACCCTTGCTTCCGCATTTTCCCATGGTGCTGGTCCAGGTTCTAGTCGGGGTCGCTAATTTCTGGGGATTCAGGAGCGCATAAGACTTATTGTGGTGAGCACCGACAACTTTGGCATTGTCATAATTTCCTTCTTTTGATGTTCGTCTTTTGTTCCAGACTCTGGCCCTGTACAGTAGCACTGTGTATTTTGTAGCAACACTCCCAGATTGTATTGATATATTATATTATGTTTTGGGCTATATTTATCCCTGCGTTTACTGTGATTATGTACAGCTGACTACTAGGTTCTGGGTAGAATCCTATTATTATGCATTTATTTCTATTGTGTGGACTTGACTAGATACTAGGATAGGTACCCTTGCAGTTGGGTTTTTGGCTTCCCTGCAGGTAGGACCTAGCAGACGCCATCATGACCGTAATCAAGTCGTGACATATTGATATCCAATCATATAAGGAGAAAGTATATTGATACCTAATTGGTATCATATAAGGAATATGTTTTTTTTAAAGAAATAAATAAGAAAAAAGAATTATTAAACTCTAAATTACTAGAAAATATATTCTTTGTAATACTCTGTCGATATATTTATACCATATCGATAACGTATAGGACTAGAAAATTATTAAAGTTACAAAATTAGTTATTAAGCTCTAAATTAGTAAAAAATATATTTTTGTGACACTCTGTCGGTATATTAAGACTTTATCAGTATCATATAATTTTGAGTTATTTTTAAGTAAATATATAATTAAGAAAAATTATTAAAGTTACAAACGTATTTACTAAATTCTAAATTTGTAGAAAATATATTCTTTGTGTTACTCTATCGGCATTGATACCATAACAGTATCATATAAGACTGAGCTTGATCCTCTGTGATACCCTGTCAGTATATACATGCCCTACTGGTATATCATACAAGGTGGGTGGTAATGTTAGCGTGGCATCAGCGCATGAATTTTAATAGTATGGGGCGAATTTTCATAGTAGAGGGGCATATAATCTAACGGGGTATATGATGTAAATAGTCTGTTTCAAAGGGGCATAAGCTTAGTTTTTCCCTTTTTATTCAACTCAAAACTGATCCAACATCTAATCTGATCCATTTTTTTATTAAGAAACAAGATAAATCAACATAAATAATCGTCCATCAAAATAAGATAATGTGCATAATAAATAATAGTCCATCAAAATAATAATCATCAAATGTATTTTTATTGTATATTAATGTGAATATACATAAAATACACATTTTGATACATAATAATGTATATTTTTATATATTTAATTTGTGATATAGTTATTTTTAAAGAATAATTATGCAAGTTGAGAAACATCTAATAGTAATTATCCACCAAAGCTATAATTTCAATAAATTATAATTAATAAATATAATTTTAGGAGATTTGCCACAATATATGAGTCCCACTAATTTTGTATAAGAATAAAAAAATATAAAAACTTTCTTCATAAATCCCGCTCATACAAATCCCTAACTTGTCTCTCTCCCCCTAATTTTGCTCCTAAAATCTCCCAATCAGGTCTATTTGAATTTGAATGAACTGTTCTCTATTTTGATCATTATTTCTCCCGCCGAACAATATCATTTCTATTTTCTGGTAATCCGCCTAATTTTTTTAGGAGTACATTTTCTTTTAAATTTGTATAAGTTTACATCTTCTTCATAAATCAATAGTTTTTCATCTTCAGGCTTCAATTTTGCAGATAGATTAGTTGGTATTCTCAAACAATGAATGATCAAATTCCATCAAAGAGAATCACTTGAAGTATTCATTTGCATAGTCAAATTATCCATCAACCTTCACCTTTTTTTTTTTATCTAACACAAGAATCGGGATCAATTTCAAATCTTTATCTGTTGGTGAGACCGTTATTTACGAACAATCCAAGATTAGGTGAGGCCGTTATTGATGAACAATCCAAGGTTAGGTCCAAGCACATAAATGATCTTATGAAAGTGCAGTAAATTATCAAGCAATTAGTAGCAAAAGTCATCAGTTTAAAAACAAAAGCGACGCCAAAACTTGGTTTTCAAAAAAAAAAAAAAAAGAGAAAGGTAACTCAAATTGATTCTAAAGGTAGTCACTTCAGTAATGCTCATGTTGTTTTTGCACATTTAGCCAAAATCAATCAGAAGGATTTCAAGTATTTCATATAATTTTCAGTTTGTATAATAATTTGTATCTACTGACTTGTTTGTATAGTTTATTTTCATATACATTATAGCACATAATTACGCTGTACAAATGCCGTTCTGATATATTCATATACAAATGGCACCACACTTGGAGAAATTTTTATAACGTATATATGTCCAAATCAGCATATAATGTATGTCCTAATCAGTTGTTTCAAGATTCAATAATTGAGTTGATGAATGTTCATATGTTGAACTATGAGAGAATTTTTTTTTAAAAAGATTAATTTTACGGGGTTTTCAGTGATGTGTTTTTAACTTTTTATGCACAAATAAAAGATTTTAAGGGCTGATTTTTCAATGTGAAGTTATATTTTTGAGACAGAAAAAAAGTAAAAAAGGACTCAGATTTAATTGTGAAGTTGCGAGTACTTTTATATAAATTCAATTTATATAACATATTTTTTTATACAATTTGTTTAAAGATTATTGCATTCATATATAGCTGTATGTCGTTACATTTGTATAAGATTACACTAGTATAATGTGTATTTCTACAATATTCGTATACAAAATATATCATTATATAGAATAATAGTCCAAAAATAAATATAGAAACGATATGTTAACAAATGTAACCAATTATATACATGCAGGGATAAATCTTTTATTAGCATGCTTTGTTATATTAGTGGTTTGGTTATAGAAATACTTAGAAATTGAAAATTTAAATATCCATATAATTTATTTTTTCACATTAGGTTGTTAGATTCTCGCTAAAGAAAAAGCCCCAAGCTTGCAGTAAACTCAGCAAGCATAACTTTTTAGGTGCTTCTTTCGGCCTTAATTGCAATGATGATCATTAATTCAATTCCTACATTCATTATCCATATTGGAAGATGAAATCAGATGGAAAGTATTGCAGAATTCAGATGCAAGTCTCATTTTACAAATGTTGATTGTTGCAAACATTTCTGGAATTCTAAATTGATACACTAACAAGGATAAACCTCAGTAAGATTTACACATCTTCTCTGATGCCAACAATATGCTATGTTTTATTTAAAACTATCTTAAAAATACTTCAATCTGTCAATTTCATATATATAATTTTTGTTGCATTTTCTTTTTTCATATTTTATAATTTGTATTATTTACAAAGTATATACAAAGTGTGTGGGGAAATGTGAAAGGTAGGACAATCAAGGGTAAAAATGTAATTTCACACTAACAAATATCTATCTTCTATAGAAATATAAATTCAATGATGACCAAAGATAAAAAAGTAATTTGGTAAAAATGTAATTTCACACTAACAAAAATCTTCAAGAAATATAGCCAACAAAATATATATTTTTAGAAACATCTTTCTATTATTTTATAGAAATATAAAATCAATGATGACCAAGGATAAAAAAGTAAATTCACATACTAACAAAAATCTACCAAGAAAGATAAGCGGAAAAAAAAAATGCTAGAATTATCATTCAATAAAAAGATATATCCTTAATTCTTTATGCTCTTTTTTTTCATGATGTGTTATTATTATTTTTTTTTAAAAAGGAAACATAAAGAATTGAGGATATATCTTTTATTGTATGCTAACTTATTAAAATATTATATAATTTATACATGATATAATATTCATATGAGACATTTTTTGTTCAATTTTTTTTTTTAAAAAATTGTATGCATGTTCACAAATGTCTATTAGATAATTATGTAAACATATAAAACATGCCATTCATTTGAAATATGTCATTTTATTTGAAATACATATAATTAAAGGAGATGTGACATATTTTATATCCAACACATGTCTGCTCAATTCAATATTTGTGCTGATATAATTTTAAAATGAATATTAGATTAGATAATCTTTTAATGTTGGTTGTGACAACTTAAATAAGTTTATAAATTATTTTTTAATTTTATAAGAAATTATAAAACTTGCTTTCAAAGTGTAATGCTATTGTCACTCTCTGCGGCATTTATGTGAAAATATTCAAAATTAATTTATTATTTAAGAATATGATTAATTACGTATAAATATAATTTAAGGGCGTGCACCCGATCACCGTTCACCTAAAGTGGCTCCACCCATGATTCGATACGAAGAAAAGTATTTTCTTGAAAATCGTCTTTGAAGAAAATATGTTGGCTTCTTACTTTTTGTTTTTATTAGGTAAGTAAGCAAATCATAATATCCTAAAAGCATTGATATATAATCCAGATAATTGTTATAAGAGGTAGAGTTGAGTAATAGTGTGGCATGACAGGGAGAGGAGTTATATGGAAGAGTGTGTCACGCCCTGAGAGGGTACCCTAGACGTGGCCGACGTTCAGAGACTATTGATAGCCCCCAAACGAACCACTTGGCCCCATCACATTCATCCAATCATCCATTATCATATTAGTGGAAGACTTAAAGATGAATAAAAGCGGACATTCTCAAATAAAGACAATAATAACAAATCAACAGGACTAGTGTGAAAGAAACTAGTCAGCCAATATCCAAATCATCAATCTAAAATCTAGTCTATGAAGCCTCTAACTAAACTGTCTAGATGGTACCATGACAAGCTATGGCTACCCAAATCAAAGGAAGTAAAGCACTAACTCAAGCTAGATAAAATCTAAATGAGCATCCTCTGGAAGTAGGGGAGGACTCACCAATCAACTGGATGTGATTAGATCCTCAACGATGTGGCTGCTGATGATCTCTAATACCTGTCTCTTCATCACGAAAAGATGTAAGCCCAAATGGACGTCATTACATGGAATGTATGAGCATGTAAAATAGCTGAGTGAAATAGATATAGATAGAATAACAAAACTCAAAGATGCTCAACCAAAATGTCAAATGTTTATATAGAGCAAGAATAAAGAGTAGAAAAATGACCTATCAATACCAATCCAAATCAATCCAGTCCAATCAAGTCAGAAACTATCAGTTTGGAACTTATTTGGGAGTTTCTCTTATCCGACAACAATCACTTATGAGCCAGTGTTTGCATAACAATCTCGCTGATATTGTTACAACCGTTCAATACTTGCCAGGGTAAAGAACGAATCGATCCATAATGGATCCCAATCAACCGAGTGCTCTATTATTTCAGGGACCTATCATGAGGAACATCTGACTTAATGGTTTCAATCCTCTCCTACATTTGAGGACGTAGTTAATGAGTTCAAGTTGGGCTTACTCTTACTCATTTTGGTGCTCGATACTCCTCCCAAGACATAATGCTCATAAGACAATCACAACTCAATCAACTAGTCTCATTGAACATTTGTCAACTCAAATCATCACATCAATTATCAATTTTTTAGTTACATTTTTAAGGTTCAGTTCTTGCCTACTAGAGACTCTATCATGCATTATTCTAACTCATAACTTTCAGGAAAACTGGAGTTAAAGCATTTAGGGATTTATAGACTCTCTAAGATCAAATCATACTCATGCATGCTCAGTTATATTTGTAAAAATAATGAGAATTTGTACTAGGGTTCATATAGTATGGTTAAGTCATCTATTTCAAGCATTTAATCCGAAAAAGTAATAATTCATGCAAGATTATGTAGAAGCACATTAGGATTTAAGAAAAACCTTGAACAAACATGCATTGGAGACTCAAGTCAGTCATCACTCCATCCATTCGAGGTGTGGGGCACATGGAAGAACATAATCCATGTTTTAGTTAGCCTTACATACCTGGAAATAGAAGAACGATCAACTTTTCAAAGAATATTTACTCACGTGCTTGGAACCCTAACTTTTCCCTCGATGCTTTCTGATGGTTCTAAGTATTTTCTGAGGAGTAATACCCTTAGGGTACTGATAAGGGGTCTAAAACAAGTCTAAAACGTCATGGAGTTTTAATTAAATAGGATGAAAAAAAGACAAAATTACCCCTCAAGAAAAACTATCGAAGTGGACCAGAGACCCCCTTTTACGACCCGTGAAATAGGTTACGGGTCATGGTCCTCTCTCGTGGAAAGTAGATCAAAATTATCAGTTTCTGATTCTCATTCTACGATCCATCAGATGACTCATACAACACATTATGAGTCATATTACCTCTCGTAGAATCTGGACCAAAATTACAAGTTTTTGAATCTTGTTCGATGACTTGAAACATGACTCGTGGAACATGTTACAGGTCGTGTTCCATCTTGTAGACTCCCTTCTATACTTAGCCAAAAATTTCACCTCTGGAACACCTTTCACGACTTGGTCTATGGGCCATATTCCAGTCTACTGCTCGTAAGCCCTCTCGTGGAACCAAGTCTGATGACCTATTTCTTTTTCAAAATTTTTGGGGTTTTACATTATCTCCCCCTTGGGATCATTCATCCTCGAATGAAAAGTAAGGATAGACTCAAGGCACTAATAACCATCAAAACTCCTCAAAATACTCAATCAACCAATCAAACTATCAAACAATCGACAATCTAGAAAATTGCTTTTCAGACTCAAGAAATGAACAAATCAACTCAAGTTAAGAGTAGGATATTACCTTCAATATTCATCATTAGGCACAAATAGATGCGGTTATCTTGCCTTATATCCTTTTAAGCTTCCCATGTATCCTCTTCAACAGATTGACTTCTCCACAACACTTTGACAGAAGCAGTCTTTGTAGTTCTCAACTTGCGAACTTGATGATCAAGGATTTGGATAGGAACCTCCTCATAGATGAGGCTATCTTTTAGCCCAATGCTTTCGACAAGCACGACCAAGGACAAATCTCTCTAACGCTTGTTAAGCATAGAAATATGAAAGACCGGATGGATGGCCGCTAACTCTGGTGGTAGCTCTAACTCATAAGCCACATTGCCCACTTTCTTTATGATTTCATAAGGTCCAATGTACCTCGGACTCAGTTTCTCTTTCTTTTCAAATCTCATCACACCATTCATGGGTGACACTTTCAAATGCACCCAATCATTGACCTCAAACTCCAAGTCTCTTCTTCTAACATCAGTGTAAGACTTCTAAAGACTCTGTGCAGTCCTCAATATTTCTTGGATAATCTTTACTTTCTCCATAGCCTGGTGTACTAAGTCTGGCCCAATAAACCCTACTTCACCTACCTCGAATCATTCAATCAGTGATCTACATCTTCTACCATAGAGGGCCTTATAAGGAGCCATTTGGATGCTCGAATGAAAGCTGTTGTTATAGGCAAACTCAATCAGAGGCAAGTGGCCATCCCATTTACCTTTGAAGTCAATGACGCAACCCCTCAACATATCCTCTAAAGTTTGTATCATCTGCTCTGCCTGACCATCAGTCTGAGGATCGAAGGCAGTGCTACAGTTTACCTTTGAACCTAGCCCTTTTTGAAAGGACTTCCAGAATTGGGCAGTGAATTGCGGTTCTCTATCTAAGATGATAGATAAGGGGCTTCCATACAATCTGACAATCTCCTTTATGTACAATCGGGTGTAATCCTCTACAATGTCAGTCATCTTTACTGCCAAGAAGCGGGCAGATTTAGTCATTTTGCCAATTATCACCCAAATCAAATCATGCTGCCTGCGAGACCTCAGTAGACCTGTGATGAAGTCCATGTTAATCATCTCCCACTTCAACTCTAGAATCTCAAAGTTTGACCTACTCCACAGGGCCTTTGATGCTTAACTTTCACTTGTTGGCAATTCAGGCACTTGGAGACAAACTCGACAATGTCTTTCTTCATCCCACTCCACCAATAGATTTCTCTCAAGTCATGGTATATCTTAGTTGAGCCGGGTGAATGAAATATCTGGAATTATGAGTCTCTGCCATGATCCTGTGTTGAACACCATCAACATCTAGGACACACAATCTGCCTTGGTACCTTAATACTCCATATCGCCCTTTGGCGAAAGCCATTACTTTCTGCTTATGTACATTTTCCTTCAATTGGAGTAAGATGGGATCTTGATCTTACTTCTCCTTTACCTTTATTACAAGGGATGATGTAGAACAATTATGCACAAGTATTCCACCTTTACCAAATTCATCTAGTTGCACTCCCTCGTGCCAGTTTGTGAACCTCTTTAGCTAACTCCTTTTTCTCCTCCTCGACATGGGTGGTGCTTCTAATAGACAACCTACTAAGAGCATCAACAACTACATTAGCTTTACCTGGATGGTAGAGGATTCTTATGTCATAGTCTTTGAGTAGCTCAAGCCATCTCCTCTGCCTCAGATTAATCTCCTTTTGGGTGAAAACATATTGCAATCTTTTATGGTCTGTGAACACATCGACATGCGCTCCATATAGATAGTGGCACCATAGTTTAGGGGCAAACACCACCGCTGCCAATTCCAAGTTGTGTGTAGGATAATTCTTCTCATGCAATTTGAGTTGCCTAGTAGCATAAGCAACAACTTTACCTTTCTGGATCAATACGCATCCCAATCCCACTCTTAAGGCATCATAATAAATAACAAACCCATCATCTCCTTCGAGCAAGGTCAACACTAGGGCAGTAGTCAACCTTATTTTCAACTCTTAGAAACTTCTCTCATGCTCATTAGACCATTGAAACTTGACCTTCTTCTGAGTCAGTCTAGTCAACAGTGCGAATATGGAAGAAAATCCTTCAACAAATCCGTGGTAGTAACCAGCCAAACCCAAGAAGTTTCTTGTGTCAGTCGGGGAGGTAGGTCTTGGCCAATTCTTGACCACCTCACTCTTTTGAGTATCCAATCGTATACTATCACCTGAGACCACATGGCTTAGGAATGCCACGGATATGAGCCAAAACTCAAACTTTGAAAACTTTGTATATAACTTATTATCATTGAGCGTCTGCAAAGTGATTCTAAGATGATTAGCATGCTCCTCCTTATCTCTAGAATAAACCAATATATAATTAATATATTCGATCATGGACATGTAAAGATACTTTCTGAATGTCTCGTTCATCAAATCCATGAAGGTTGCAGGTGCATTTGTCAATCCAAAGGACATTACCAAGAATTCAAAGTGACCATACGAGTTCGAAAAGTCATCTTCGAGATGTCACATTCTCTCACTTTCAATTGATGATAGCCTAATCTGAGGTCCATTTTGGAGAGAACAGTGGTACCCTGAAGTTGATCGAATAAGTCGTCAATCCTTGGAAAGAGATATTTGTTCTTAACAGTCACCTTATTCAATTGGCGATAATCTATGCACATTCTGAGGGAACCATCTTTCTTTCGAGTGAATAGGATAGGAGCGCCCCATACAGAGACACTCGGCCTAAAAAAGCCTATTGCTAGCAAATGTCTCAACTGATCTTTCAACTCTTTCAACTCTGCAGGAGTCATTCTATATGGAAGAATAGAGATAGGTTGGGTGTCAGGAAGAACATCGATTCCGAAGTCAATTTCTCTATCGGTAGGGACTCCAGGCAGATCCTTAAGAAATACTTCAGAAAACTCATTCAGAATCGGAACAGACTCAAGGGTAGGAGACTCAACATCGCTATACTTGACTCGTACAAGGTGGTAGATGCATCCCTTTGAGATTAGCTTTCTGGCCTTAAGGTAGGGAATAAACTTACTCTTAGGCGCAATAAAGTCATCCTTCCACTCTAGGATAGGCTCATTTGGAAGCTGGAATTTGATAATTCAATTTCTACAATCAATAGAGGCATAACAGGCATGAAGCCGGTCCATTCCAAGAATTACATCGAAATCGACTATCTCTAACTCAATCAAATCAGCAAGAGTATCCTTATGATGGATGAACACTACACAGTCTCTATAGATTCTTTTAACTAGAATAGACTTACCAATTAGAGTGGAAACATCAAAGGGTTCAAGAAAACACTCAGGAGTTCTATCAAATCTACTAGCCACAAAAGGAGACAAAAAAAGACAATGTGGCACCAGGATCCATCAAAACATAACAATCAAGAGAAAAGATTTCGAATCATACCCGTTACAACATCTGGGGAGTTCTCCTCATCTTGGCAACTACCTATGGCATACGAATAGTTTGTAGCTCCGCTTGCGCCTGACATAGCACTTTTCTAGTTCTCCTTAGCTGGTGGGGTTTCTGCAGAAGATTGGGCATTGCTAACCTACCTTGGACAATCTCTCTAAAAATGACTTATTTGGCTACACTTATAGCATGCATTACTTCCCTCACGGCGCCTCCCCAGGTGTAGTTTACCACACTTGACATGTGGTGGCTTACCTTGTGTGCCTAAAGTCACACTAGCCTACGAATGAAACCCTTGGGTTCTGAAGTTCTGCGGCTTTTGTTCATTTCAATTTTTGGGTGCTGGTGTACTGGCAGATGAAGGTGCTGGCTTGGACTGAAACTTGCTACCATTCCCATTTTCTCTCTTGCCAACCTCATGGCTAGAGGTTTTAGCCCTTTTATCTTGATCTTCTCCCTATCTTATTGTCTCTCCTCATCAGCCTGCTGTACATAAACCATCAGTCTGCCTATGTCCATGTCGCTCACAAGCATAGCTCCTCTCCCATCTTTCTTTGGCCACTTGTTCAACCCATCAAGTTACAAATCCATCCTCCTTCTCATGTCTCGTAACCATCTTAGGAGCATAGCGAGACAGCTGATGAACTTAAACCATATTTCTTCACCATCATAGCGCCCTGTTTCAAATTTAAGAACTCTCATACCTTGGCCTCCCTTAGCTCTCTCGGAAAGAAGCGCCCTAAGAAAGCTTCCTCAAACATTATCCAAGTCAGAACTAGGGCACCCCTTCGGTTCTTCTTCTAATGGTCATACCATAGCCTGGTAACACCCTTGAGCTGGTAGGCAGCCAACTCGACCCTATCAGCTTTGGTCACATGCATCACCTGGAACACTTTCTGTAGCTCATCAATATAGTTCTCAAGATCATTAGTGGGCGTAGACCCTGTGAACTCGGGTGGGTTCAGCCTGAAGAATTCTTGAACTTTGGATGTGTCCTGTGCATCCTATCCACCCACTTTTTCTCTATTAGCAGGTGCTGTCACAACCTGGGCCAAGTCTGGATGGCCTTGCGGAGCTTAGCATTCGAGATATCAGCCTGTGGTGGTTGTTCAGGGATGGTTGGGGCTATGGGCTCATCATGATTTTGGGGCTCAGGTGGGTTAACATTCTGCCTAGCCGAATGCCCCTTTTCTCTAACAGCTCTTCTTTGAGGCATGGTCATAATTCTGCAAATGCATAACACATGAATTAGAAGAGAGCTTTCATAGAGTTTAACTCTATAGCACGAGTCAGAGTACGAAAGAAGTGTAACCCTTCCTAATATCCTATAGCCTCCTGCTTATAAAATGTGTTGCACAAAACACATATGAACAAGTCTCTACTAGACACGACTTCATAAGCTCTCTAGGACACTTGAACTCTGTGCTCTGATAATAAGTTTATCATGTCTCGGGAGGGTACCCTAGACGTGGCTGGTACTCAGAGACTATTGCTTGCCCCCAAGCGAACAACTTGGCCTCGTCACATTCATTCAATCATCAATTATCATATTAGCGAAAGAATAAGGATCAATAAAGTCGGAAAATCTCAAATAAACACAATAATAACAAATCAACAGGACTAGTGTGAAGGAAACTAGTCAGACAATATCCAAATCATCAATCCCAAATCTAGTCTATGAAGCCTCTAACCATGACAACCATAGCTACCCAATATCAAAGGAAGTAAAGCGCTAACTCAAGCTGGATGAAATCTAAATGAGCATCTTTCGGAAGTATGGAGGACCCACCAATCAACTGGATGCGATTAGATTCTCAACGATGCACCTGCTGATGATCTCTAACACCTCCTGATGATCTCTAACACCTGTCTCTGTATCACGACAAAATGCAGACCTAAATGAACGTCAGTACGTAGAATGTACGAGTACGTAAAATAGCTAAGCAAAAGAAATATAGATAGAATAACAAAACTCAAACATGCTCAATCAAAATGTCAAATGTCTATCTAAAGCAAGAATAAAGAGTAGACAAATGACCTATTAGTACCAATCCAAATCAATCCAATCTAATCAAGTTAGAGTACTATCAGTTTGGAACCTATATGGGAGTTTCTTTTATCTAACAACAATCACTTATGAGCTAGTGATTGTATAATAATCTCACTGATATTGCCACAACTGATTAGTATTTGCAAGGGTAAAGAACAAATCGATCCGTAATGGATACCAATCAACCGAGTCCTCTATTATTTCATGGACCTATCATGAGGAACATCCGACTTAACAGTTCCAATCCTCTCCTACATTTGGCGAAGTAGTTAATGAGTTCAAGTTGGGCTTACTTTAACTCATTTTGGTGTTCAGTACTCCTCCCAAGACTCAATGCCAATAAGACAATCATAGCTCAATCAACTAGTCTCATAGACATTTGTCAACTCAAATCATCACATCAATTATCAACTCTTTGGTTACATTCTTTAAGGTTTAGTTCTTGCCTTATAGAGACTCTAACATGCATCATTCTAACTCATAGCATTCAGGAGCAAAAGTAGAGTTAAAGCATTTAGGGATTCATAGGCTCACTAGGATCAAATCATACTCATGCATGCTTAGTCATATGAAGTTTGTAAAAATAATAAGTATTTGTAATACGGTTCATATAGTATGGCAAAATCATCTATTTCAAGTATTTAATTCGAAAAAGTAATAATTCATGCAAGATTATGAAGAAGCACATTAGAATTTAAGAAAAACCTTGAAGAAACATGCATTGGAGACTCAACTCACTCACCACTCCATCAATTCAGGGTGTGGGGCACATGAATGAACATTATCCATATTTTAGTTAGCCTTACATACATAGAAGTAGAAGAACAATCAACTTCTCAAAGAATCTTTATTCATGTGCTTGGAACCCTAACTTTTCCCTCCCTCGATGCTTTCTGAAGGTTCTAAGTATTTTTTAGAAGTAATACCCTTAGGGTACTGATAAGAGGTCTAAAACAAGTCTAAAACATCGTGGGTTTTAATTAAAAAGGATGGAAAAAGACAAAATTACCCCTCAAGAAAACTATCAAAGTGAACCACGAGACCCTTTTTACTATCTGTGAAATAGGTTGCAGGTCGTGGTCCTCTCTCATGGAAAGTAGATCAAAATTATTAGTTTTTGATTCTCATTCTATGATCCATCAGACGACTTGTAGAACATATTAGAAGTCATATTACCTCTAGTAGAATCTAGACCAAAATTACAGGTTTCTGAATATTGTTCCACGACTTGACAAACAGCTTGTGGAACATGTTATGGGTCATGTTCCATCTCGCAGACTCCTTTCTATACTTAGCCAAAAAATTTTAACTCTGGAACACCTTTCCCGACCTGGTCTATGTGCCGTATTCCAGTCTACAGTTCATAAGCCCTCTCGTAGAACCAGGTCTGATGACTTGTTTCTCTTTCAAAATTTCTGGGGTGTTCCAGAGGGGTGACTAAGGGGTGACTGATAAACATGAGATGTGTTGGAAGATAAGAGAACACGATCGATTTAAAATACCACTTGTCAAATGTCACTTGTTTTGCTTACTTCATTAGGAAAGTCATTTTCCTATTTCTATAGAATTTGATTTTCTAGAAAAAAAATATTTTTTTTAGATAAACTTAATCAATTAAATATGAGAAAAATTAAAAAAAGGACAAATATACCTCCAAACTATTATAATTGGTATATTAATTTCCTCGGTTATACATTTAGTTACATATACTTTTACCATCAATCTTTTAAATTGTGTATACCCTCAAGTGTAACGACCTGACCCAACATTGTGAAGTATTGTCCGATCATGGGCCTAGCCCATTACGGATTTTTCCATTTGGGCTCACCCTAAAAGGCGGCTCAAAGTATTAGATCTAGTCTTTCACTTAAATAGCCCAGAACTCTCCTTCTCTTTTCCGATGTGGGATTTGCATAAGTGAGTCAGGCGTTACGTATTGCCGTACTTGCACTCACCCCCTGTAGGGACTCAACGTTATCGTTGTTTACCCCACCACCATACTAGTCGAAAGTCGGCTCTGATACCACTTTGTCACGACCCAATTTAGGATCATAACCGGCGCTAAGGGGAGAGATCCTAAAACAAGCCTTACTCGAATTCTGTAGAAAATCGGACAGAGTTTCCTCTATTTTTAGGCCTATCCAAAATTTTAACTTGTCTCAGAATCAACAACACAACTTCAAAATATTCAAATCAAGATGTCATATAACTTTGTAGTCTATTCTCTAAGCAAATTACTAACTCATCTCCAACAATAGGGATAAGCTCAAACTCCATCTCACATCTAAGATGACAAAAGAGCTTTCACGGCTCTAACAAAATAAATGATCATGGAGCAACTCTAAGAATTCACAAAAAAAGGTTCATAACAATGAATAACTCGTTTCCAACATGAACAAAAGCGGGGCTCACCATGGAATCATCTTGCTACCTTTAGCTAACTAAATCATCGCCAAATTCACCTGTATTCTCTGTAAAATATTTAGCGGGGGAGTGAGATGCTAGCTCAGTGAGTAATAGTAATAACCACAACCGTTTTAATAAGGGACAAGTCAGAAAATATGCTAGTATAATCATCAAAATCATGTAATAAATGCTCTTTCAAGAATCGATTATCAAAATCCATCTTGTTGTCTCATATAAGCAATTCAACTTACCTATTCAGAAATAAACTCGGTAAAACACTTTCATATCAAATCATATACATATATTCAGGAGGTTTTCAAGAATGAATCATATAATAAGTAATTGATAATCGGTAATCGATAATCGGTATATCTATCTTCTTAAAAGAATAGACGATAACTGTAACTTTTCATATCGGTAAATCCCTACTCGAGGGACATCGATAACGGTATGCTACGCTAGTTCTACCTTCCCACTAGTGAGGACTCAATTTGTAATCAGTAAATACAAGGTACACCAGGTCTAACGAACCCGCCATTAGCTACAAGATTCATCAAGGTCTACTCCCATTAAAACTTACTTTATAAACCATATAAGATTTTTCAAAGCAGTACAAGGCAGGTAAATGTTGTAATCATATCATGTCAAAACTTAATGAAAATACATCTAAAAGTACTTATATCTCAAGTAAACGTCAAATCCTTTCAATAACGGTAATCATCTCAATTTCAATAAACTTGTTTTAGAAAATACAAATAACTATTTCGGTATCATATTAAGTAAAAGGACATGTCCCATATGCAAATTCAAATCATTTGGTAACAATTCACTTTATAAATAATATATAATCATGTAACTCATAAAATACAAATTGGGGTTAGGATTACTACTCACAGTACTTATGTCGAATTACCAAACTTGCCACCTCAAGCAATCCATATGACTTCCTTTGATCAATCTATAATCATATCATATCGATCTAGAGTTAATATATGTATTACTATTTCTTTGGCTAAACCATAATATAATATATTGGATGCTCAATCTTCCAACTTTTCATATTGACTCTCAGTAGACAAAATACACGCACTTGGTGCCAAAATAACCAAAAACCTTAGTACTACTTTGTTCCTCACTGTATGTGAACTAATTTAGTACCCACAAAATACATAAACGACTTCTTTATCTTAAGCAAAAATTTTGTAAAGAAAAAATTAACCTTTATGTCGAACAACGTCTTCAAACGAAACAATTTTAGAACTCCAAATCCTCCCCAGATCTCCTGTTATGCTTTGTCCAATATGATGTAAAAGATTTTCTGCTATATATGTATTTTTAAGATCCACCTCTTTAAATCGTTTCTTCTCTTCTCCTTATTTTGTTTCTTGTTGTAGGTTGCAGCAGTCACTGCTTTAGGTTTTTAGCCCAAGACCCCTTTTCCTCTTTTTTATTGTTTTTTTAATACATATATATATATATATATATAGATACATATCCTTTTTGGTAAGGAA
>JAPFFP010112660.1:0-18474 GCA_026153255.1 Solanum medicagineum | reverse complement strand
ATGTTTGAGCTTATGAAATTGTGACTGTTTTACCATGTTTTGAGCTATGAATCTAAGATCTATTGAAAGGTTTGGTGCAGGAATTTGATGTCTATAGCTTGAGGATATTACCAAGTATCTATTGAAGCTTTGTCATTGAATGTAATAACATGATTTCACTCTTGAATTACATGTTTTTACATTAACACTACACACCCTCTAAGTGTTTGATAAAATGTCTGGATGTGGTTTCTTGAGGAATTGAAGGTCCAAAGCATGTCTTATGAGTTGAATGAGTCTATGATGATGAAATGAATGTTCGTATGAGTTAATTTTGTGAGGAGTATCTATGTAATTCCAAGATGACCACATTGGTGGAGGGTGTGATGTCCATCAACCATTGTTGAGGGGCTGATACCTTGATCACCTAATTGGAGGGTGTGATGTCCATTAAATGATAAGGGTTGATACCTTGACCACCTAGTTGGAGGGGGTGATATCTATTAAACAACAAGGGCTTGATACCTTAGCCACCTAAATGGAGGCTGGGATGTCCATTAACCATTGTTGAGGGGTTTATACCTTGGCCACCTTGATGAAGGGTGTGATGTTCTTCTACCGATTAAGGGGTATATACCTTGGTCACCCTCCAAATGGGTGCCAAACCTTGGATTCTAAGCGAGTTTTCCTTGGTCATGATAATGGTCTCCTTCTACTTATGTACTATGATCTATATAAGCATGATTTTACTTCAAGCATCATTCATGCATGTCATATTGTTAATATGCTATCCATTGTCTATGTTCATGCATTTCGATTATGTTGCCCATCTCTTGTTGCATTGGATCCTACATACTCTATGCCTTCATGATGTTACAATGTAGGAACCGAAGCTCCATTTGGTCATCATCCTCCTCCACGTAGCTAGTGGCATCCATTCAAGCTAGTTGGTGAGTCCTTATGTGCGAGAGCAATATCTATGTTCTTATGCTATATATTAAATACTATCTTTCCTTTTTTGTATACTTTGACTATAAGGGTGAGCTCAGTTGCTTGTCTTGGCCCCCGTTAAGTACCATGTTAGAGGTGTTGTTGGACAAGATATGTATTATGGTTGAGTTTTGACTCACTTATGATATTCAAGCTATTTAAATATGAGGCTCTCTCACATAGTCCCAATTTTCCCTTGTTTATATTTCTTATGATGAACTATCTTGCTTTTGCGACCAAGGATATGTGACTATATGCTATGAGGCTTGTTTGAGGTTCCTTCAGGTTCTCTATTCGCCAGTCACATCAAGGCCCTAGGCTTAGATCAGGACAAAGGTGTTATTAGAGCACTAAGTTGTTAGATCCTCGGAGTCCAACACACCGCGTCGATTAGAATCTTAATCATGGTTGTGTTTTGTACCATAACTATGAGTAGGCGCATTGAGATGTTTTAGGAAAAGTTTCCTTTCTTCATGTTCTAAGTCGTGCTATAGAGTCGAATTAAGCCTTCCCTAAACTCCCGAGGAATAACCTACCAATTATGAGCTCCGGGATGCTCTCACTATGCTTGCCATCTTGTGGCCAACCAAGTCAACCAAGGGGCCCAATCCCCTTATGGTACTACCCCAGGAGCTAGGGTAAGGGACTTCATAAGGATGAATCCTTCGGTGTTTTATAGGTCAAAGGTAGATGAAGATTCACAAGAGTTTATTGATGTGGTCTACAAGATTTTGACTATCATGGGTGTTGGGCCGAATGAAAAGGCAGAGTTGGCGGCGCACCAACTCAAAGGGGTGGCCCAAATATGGTATGATCAACGGAAGGAAGAGAATGGAAATAGTAATGTGGTGCTTTGGGAGGAGTTCAAAGTGGCCTTTCTTAATCGGTTCTTCCCACTTGAGCTTAGGGAAGCTAAATTGGTGGAGTTCATGAACTTGAGACAAGGTGCTATGAGTGTTAGGGAATATGCTCTCAAATTCATCCAACTTTCGAAATATGCTCCTCAATTGGTGTCCGATGTAAGGACTAGGATGAATAAATTTGTGATGGGTAGCTCCGACTTGGTGTGTGAGGAATGCCAATCCACTATGTTGATTGATGACATAGATTTGTCTCATTTGATAATTTATGCGGAACAATTAGAGGAAGAAAAGATGAGGAAGAAAGGGGCTAAAGAGGCCAAATGGGCCTGTTTTGAAGGAAAGTTTCAGAGTCCCAAGGAAAGAGGTATTATGGTTCCTTATGCTAGATGCCCAAGGTGTGGTAGATGGCCCATGCTTGAGAGGTACTGATGCTTGTTATATATGTGGAGAGATGGGTCATAAGATGAGTGAATGTCATCGTAAGCACAATAAGGGTAAGGGTGGTGAAGTCGATCAAGCGGGTTCTCCAAGACATAATCGGTTCTATGCTATTCACATGAGGCAAGAGGTAGATGGGGCACCCGATGTTGCTACAGGTATGTTGAAGTTTTCTTGACTCAGATGTGTGTGCATTATTGGGGCCGGTGTGCCATTATCTCTTTCTTAATTCTTTTTGGTTGCTAGAAAATCCATAAGCATTATTCTATGATTATCTTACATTAGGTCTTTCCTTGTGACTTGTTGGAGTTGGTGTGGTGATTTTTGATATTGTACTTGGAGTGGAATAGTTGCATGCATGTTACTGTCTCCTTTGGTTATAGGACCCGTGGAGTTAGATTCTGACTTCCTTATAAATCCGTCTTTGAGTGTGGGGGGAGGGGTGAGGGGGGTTTGTCAAGTGGTAGCAAAAGAGGTAGATCCAAACTTGTCCTAAGGTTCAATTGATCTCTAAGGGTTTCCCCATGTTCTTATTGCATAGAAGTCTTGTCTTGTGATCTTGGATGAACTTATCTTGACATGTTGGAGGTCTTGGGATAATTTAGGCTACTTTCATAGCATGTTTCCAATGAGTGTAGAACCCGTAAGGTTGTAATATGAAGGTTGAAGATGTTCGATCTATTGGATCAACTACAATGGGTTAGTCACTTCTCTAAGATTGATCTTTGGTTCGAGTTTTATACCCAAGTGAGCATTATTAATATTGGTGGAGTTGTTTGGTTGACTTATGCATTTACGGTTTCATGAATAGGGTCTCAAAACCCTACCTTGGCATGTTGTGGTGACCTGAATGAAGTATTGATTTATTTAGAGCTTGTGAATCATTTTGGGGTAGTGTTGCCGGTCTTGGGAAATGAGAGGTTATTTGTTAAATATGATGAGTGTGAATGGTGGGTAACAAGGAGGTGGTTAGAACACTTTAAGGATTATGGTATGAGTGTGCATTAGCTTTTCCAGTAAGGCTAGTGTTGTGGTTGCTGCTCTAAGTAGCCTAGTGTGTGTTGATAATGGTGGAAAGGAGGAGACTAGTGGGGTCCATCGGATGGTTAGATTAGAAGTTAGGTTGAGGGAGGTTGAGAATGGTAGTATAGAGTTCTTGGTGGTTCCAAATCTTCTTTAGTTCAGGAGGTCTAGTTTAAGCAAGGCCTCGATTCCGCCTTATTAGAGTTGGAAGCTTTGGGTGGAAAGATGGTAAAGTGGATGTTATCTCCCAAGGGGGAGATGGTGGTTTGTGGGAACAAGTGGAATACGTGTGGTTAAGGTTGAAAAATGAGTTTATGTTTGTGAGTCCTTTTAGAGTGTATAGGAAGTTGGTGAGGTTGCATGTGGATGGGATTTGCCTAGGGATATGATTATGGTTTGTTCGATTCTTTATGTTTCTAGGTTGAGGAGATGTGTTATTGGCTCTAATGCTATAGAACTCTTTGAGATGGTGGGTGATATGGAGGATAAGTTGACATAGGAGAAGGTCCCGATGGAGGTGTGGGCGGATAAGTAAAGAAGTTGACTAATATTAATGTGGTGTTCGTCAAGGTCCTTTTGGTGGAGTCATCTATTCGTGTGTATCTCTCGGGGAGCCGGTGCAAGCATGTAGAAGCAATATCCATATCTCTTTCATTCCATTCAAGATTATGATAATACGTCAAGTCCATTTCTATGATTCCAAGTCTTGTATTTCAGCCCATATGTCATTCATATGCATTCATGTTTAAGTTGCCAAACTTATGATGATTTTACACTTATGTTGGGATTTTGAAAATGGTGTTTTAAATGTAATGTTGCATTCTTGTTGGGGATGATTTTTTTATGATCACTCTAATCATGTACGTTTCTTTTACATTTGGGGACGAATGTTCCCAAGAGGGAGATATTGAAACGACCTCAAAAGTGCCCGAAAATGTGCCTCGAAAATGCCCGGAATCGTAATTTCCATATATCTAAAAATTCATTTGTTATTTCAGAAACCAACTTTATGTTCTTGTTTAGGGGGTCATATTGAGTGGGAAATGGGTCTAACTCTGATTTTTAAGTAACCGTATCAAATTATGAATTTTTAAGTTGGCAAAAATAGTTTTGTTTCCGCATTCCCAACGCGACGCGCACCTGCTTTAAAATGGTGCCAATTTTTATTTCGTTCCAAGACTTTTAAGTCTTAGGCCTAAGTCCCCCATGCGTTAAAGTACCTATACTTAGCCTACTTTCACCCTCATATCATCCTAAACATTCCCCAATACTCACCAAATACTTCGTCGAATATTTACTCCCAAATTCAAGTCGTAAAACCCTCATCCGGATCTAAGGATTTCCACTCAAGCTTCAAGTCTCCATCTCTAATCCTCATCAAGTTCATCTTCAAAGCTAAGGTATGTGAGTTTCTTTCATGGGTTCCTTTCACCCATGATAGCCAAGCTCGCTCTACTCAAAAATTGCATGCTTTAAAGTTGATTTACTCTTGGGTCTTATCTATTATGAAAATCACTGCACACTATGTTTGAGCTTATGAAATTGTGACTGTTTTACCATGTTTTGAGCTATGAATCTAAGATCTATTGAAAGGTTTGGTGAATGTTTTTGATGTCTATTGCTTGAGGGTGTTACCAAGTATCTATTGAAGCTTTTACATTAAATTTACTAGCATGATTTCACTCTTGAATTGCATGGTTTTACACTAGCACTACACACCCTCTAAGTACTTGATAAAATGTCCAGATGCGGTTTCTTGAGGAATTGAAGGTCCAAAGCAGGTCTTATGAGTTGAATGACTCTATGATGATGAAATGAATGTTCATGTGACTTATGTTGATGAGGAGTATCTATGTTATTCCAAGATAACCACCTTGGTGAAGGCTGTGATGTCCATCAACCATTGTTGAGGGGTTGATACCTTGACCACCTAATTGGAGGGTGTGATGTCTATTAACCGGTAATGGGTTGATAACTTGACCACCTAATTGGAGGGTGTGATTTCCATTAACCGGCAAGGGGTTGATACCTTAGCCACCTTAAAGGATGCTAGGATGTCTATTAACCATTATTGAGGGGTTGATACCTTGGCCACCTTGATGAAGGGTGTGATGTTCATCTAACGATTAAGGGGTATATACTTTGATCACCCTCCAAAGGGGTGCCAAACCTTGGATTCTAAGCGAGTTTTGCTTGTTCTATGATTATGGTCTCCTTCTACTTATGTACTATGGTCTATATAAGCATGATTTTACTTCAAGCATCATTTATACATGTCATATCATTACTATGCTATCAATTATTTATGTTCATGCATTTTGATTATGTTGCCTATCTCTTGTTGCATTGCATCCTACATACTTAGTACATTCAAATGCACTAATACATACTCTATGCCTACATGGTGTTACCATGTAGGAATCGGAGCTCCATTTGGTCATCCTCCTCCTCCACATAGCTAGTGGCATCCATTCAACCTAGTTGGTGAGTCTGCATGTCCGAGGGCAATATCTATGTTCTTATGCTATGTATTAAAGACTATCTTTCTTTTTTGGTACACTTTGACTATGAGGATGAGCCCTGTTACTTGTCTTGGCACCAGCTAAGTACCATGTTAGAGGTGTTGTTGGACAAGATATGTATTATGCTTGAGCTTTGACTCACTTATGATATTCAAGCTATTTAAATATGAGGCTCTCTCCCATAGTCCCAATTTCCCCTTGTTTATGTTTCTTATGATGAACTATCTTGCTTCCGCGACTAAGGATGCGTGACGATATGCTATGAGGCTTGTTTGAGGATCCTTCAGGTTCCCCATTCGTCGGTCATGTCTAGGCCATAGGCTTGGGTGGTGACAACATTTCATCATGAGATACCAATTACATGACATGATCTTAGAATAGTATTGAAGCCAAGAATGAATGAATGATTGAAACGTGAGTTCTCTCACCTAACTATTGTTATGAGATGATGATAGCCTGTTAGTGGAAGCACAGACAAGATTTAAGAGATATCCTTATGATGATTTTAGTGTTATAAATTCTTTTAGGATGGGTCAGTAGAATACATGTCCATATAAAATGACTCAATGATTCACGCTTATGATTATTCCATGAGAGTTTTAGAACTTAATGGACCTTGAGATGAATTCAAAAGCTCCCCATTAGAAGAGGCATTAGACAGTTACTAGAATCTCATTGTCCCATAATTATGTGCCACTGTAAGGAATAGTAGTCACCCGTTAGTAGAGGTTGATCTCTAAGCCACCCGTTAGTAGATGTTTGCTCAATAGTTAGCTTTAGTTGATTCACTTAGGCATCTTAGGAGGTCACCTTGGTAAGAGATCTCCCCTTTTCTTCCAGTGTGGAGGAAACATCGAGACTCCATGAATTAGCTCACATTGTTTATCTCGGTTAAAGGTTGCTCTCACATATGTTCATATTCTTCTCATGTTCCCAACATGTCCTTCTAAAACGACTTATGGTGGTTCCTTCATACTATGTCTAAGGGTGTTTTAAAGTTCATATGACTCACTATTTCACGAGTTCAAATGGTATTTCTCCTAAAGATATATGACTATGTCATCAAGTATGTAAGGTGGTCTCAATTGTGATTACTAATGTTTCATTCATGATAAAATAATCTCTTATGCAAATTGATGTGTTGTTCACCTAAGGATATCGGTATTTTAATTGTTCATAATAACATGTGTTTACTCACTAATATAAGTCTATGTGCCTCATCATGTATTCAAGTAAGGGTAAGTTCGTTATTTCTTATATACATTATCTCATGTTCTATGGATAAAGTATTGTATTAAATGATCACCCGTATGTATGTTCTCCTCATACTTCAAAGATGTTTCTTCTATGGTATATGATTTAAATCCCTCTATTTCATATATGTTCCAAGTTTATATGATTTCCTTATTCACGACCATGTTCAACCATGCATCCTACTATGTTCTTTCTAAAGTTTTCTTTTTATGTTTAAATGATATTGGCTTGATTACGACTTACTAAGGCCCTCGTAAACATATGATTTTAACATGAGACTTAACATGAATCATATTATCACTGTTTCCATGTCAAGCATTGCATACCTACATAACAGTACATTCAAAGTACTAATGCATACTCTATGCCTACATGATTTAATCATATAGGGACAGGTGCTCCTCGATATCCTCCACATGGCTAGCTTTGGATCATTGAAGATTGAAGTTGGTGAGTCCTCTAGTTCGGAGACTGCATCCTTGTTTCTTTCTAGCTTGTGTATTAAGAGATTTTTGTTTTCAGTTTTATAATTTGTTTTTTCTACAATTGTATTTTAGGGTAAGCTTGAACATGTCTTAGCCCCCGCCAAGTCTATGTTAGAGGTATTATTGGACATATGCTTTGCTTGTATCTAGTTCTTTATCTCATTATGGTTTTATGTTATGGTCCTTAGCCCCTTTCTCTTTGTTTTCTATTTTATCTTTATGTCATTACCTATGATATGCTTGATATGCGAAGATGGCTTGGATGAAGTGCTTACGGGTGTCTCATTCGCTGTGTGATAACTAGGCCCTAGGTTTCGGTCGTTACAACTTTGTCACTTATTATATTTATTAAGATGAATGTTGCCTCTATCTCTATTTATCTCAGTGTTGTACATTATGATATCTAAGAAATTGTGAACTATGGAACCATTTGTTACAACAAAATGAAACAATTTTAAAACCTTTGACCACGAGTTGGGTGGAAAAGAAATATAAAGATATTGATATTGAGATTGAGATATATGACCTATTAGGTCTCCATGGGTCCCCTTAGTCTCTAGAGCTTTGGCTCGACATACCATCTCATTACACTATTTTTAATTGATTAACTTGTTTTATTTGAGGTTATGTGTTTACTTTACTTGCGTCATTCCATATAAATTTGTAGTATTGATGCAAGACTGGTTTTCCTGTTTGCTAGTGGAAGCACTCCTAGTCTATTCCATAGTTTTTTCAATTCCTCATTCCCAATCTATTTAACCTATTCGGTATATGTGAATAACTCACCCTTACTTCTGCTTCCTTTTTTGGATGTACATTCTAGGCAGGATTATCTTGGCAATAGCTGATAGTTCTATTGGATTTCCTATACAAGACTTGGTAGTGTGATTTGGGGAATTCAGACCACTACAAGCTCTACCTTATTAGTAGTCTTTACTTTTATTCAAAGAATGAGTTATATGTACTATTCTAGAGTCATTATATGCTCTTTATACTTATGGCACCAAGTTCTAGGATAAGCTTATATGTTTCCTTTGTTTCTTTATGGCCTGACTTCCCTCTGGGAGTATTGTTCATGGTTTTACTCTTTGGCTTATATATAAGGTTGGGTTTGGATATGTGCCATCATGACCTCAATTTTTGGATCATTACAAGCTGCAATCAGCAATTTAGGTTCACCAGTCTCATGACTTAAAGAGTAGTGTGTCTAGTAAAGTCCTATCGATCTATACGTAGACGTCTGTATCTATCTTGAAGAGGCTATAAGATTAGGATAAACTTCCTTCATTGATTTCTTGTATACAATTCATTCATATCAGAGCATTATAAACTTCTAATCCATTCCTTCCACTTTCAAGGTAATGGTTGGGCTCAAGGGGGCGACCGTATCTTAAGGATAATGTAGTGAGGCCCTACCCAAGCTTGAGTATGACTAGGAGAAGGAGTTTGAACAAAAGAGCTCTTCGAAGTTTGTCAAGTTTGCATCTCCCAAATTTGATGGTATAATAATGATGGAGCATATGACTATTAGACTAATTATGAGTGGAGCTGCTATTTAGTAAGAGAATTTGTTGATTATCCCGAGGAGGTTTCAGCCTCACTTATGCATCATGTGGTTGTTTTAGGGTGTACAAATCACTCTAGCACAACTGAGAGTATCTAGGAATTTAGACACGGTGGTATCAAGATGTTTTACTGTTAGGGTCAGTTCGGTGGTCATCGACACAAAAGTAAGGATGTGTTTGGCTTCAGGCACCTATGGTTATTAGGGAAGGTCAACAAGTATAGCTATTTAGAGGACTTAAGTTACTGGGGAATCTAGATCTAGCCTAACTAGCCATGAAGGTTTATCAAGTTTATGGGAAGCGTGTTGGTGTTTCAGGATACCTTCAATGGAGTTTTGGTCCCCACGGCTACGTAGTGTGGGATGAGGATGATATAGTGCTGAATAAGATAAAAACATCTACCATGACTTCACTGTGTAGGTGCATATCAATGTATGGCCCTAGAAGTTAGGAAGTCAGAAAGTGTAGAAGAAGTGGAACTTGAAATGTGTAGGCCCAAAGTATGAGCCTCATCTACGGTTCATGGTTAAAACCAAGAGTCATAAACAAGACTCGTGGATGGTATCACTCAGGGTGGAAAATCAGCTAAGTGTTGGGACAAGGTATGATGGGTATTTATGATAAATGGAACTATGAATCGTAAAGGGCGGTTCGTAGTATGGAGCTCAAGGTTAGTCAAATATGGGTTTCTGAAACTTGAACTATGAACAAATAGGACGAGTCATTGTCCTGTTTATGATTCATGAATGGACTCGTGGAGTGGTGTCTTAAGTTGTAGAATTTTTCTAAGTATCAATAAGAACATTGAAAGGGTCTATAACCCATAATCAATTCTATAAGTCATAAAAGGGACTCATAGTTTGGCTTTTGGAGACAATTTTTGAAGGTTAAAATGTAACTAGGACAAAACTCAATTAACAACTTATGGTTCTATGTACGACCTGTAAATAAGGGTCATTGTTTTGGATTCGATAGTTTTAATGAAGGAAATTTTGGACCTTTCCCCCATACCTTAAGAGTAAAACTACGTCATTTTGGACTCTTTTCCTCCTATATTAGCCATTGTTCATCCTAAACTCTCTCATTTTCTCCCTCTCCAAACTCTCCAAAATTTTGAAAGGCAAAGTTCCCTCCAAGTAAGAAGAAGGAAACTAGGGTTTCATCAAGTGCCCAAGCAATAATAAAGTTTATTTAGGCTTTATAATCAGGTGTGTATGGATCCCTTTCATCTACAAAGTCCAACAATGTCCCTTTTTACCTTTTCTTTAAGTTATGAGATTTTATGAGTTCTATGAGCATGTTTTAAATGATGATATAATGATGTAGTTTCAGTTACATTGACCATAATGATGTATCATAATGATGTACTATGGATTTCTATAGTTTTCAAGTTGAATTTCGTGATTCCCTTATCTAGTGCTTTAAATGATAAAGTGGGTTGTTTTCAAGAATGGTTGATTTAATAAATACTGTCATATTATTGCATATTTCTCTTGAGTCACATGCTATAGAGTTTATTGCATTAGCTCACTAAGCTTAAGTTAAGTTCCCATATGATATCAATGATAAGGACTTCAAATGTGTTATGAAAGTTTATGAATGTCATGAAAGTTATAAGCACTTTGTAAAGCCCGTAATGATATTTAAGATGGACCATTGAAGTGACAAGATAATTCTGACTTGAGTGATTTCTGATATGCTGTCAAAATACAGCACAGTTGATGCCTAAAACTTACGATTTTGTGCGTTCTCAATGCAACTTTTATGATTTTTATGTGCTTTTGTGTTTGTTTTTGTGGAAAATACCGATTGGTACAATTTTGGGAAAAGGTGCAGATTTTGCTGATATTTAAGGCATACGGGACCCTCTACGAGCCGTAACTCAGTCTACGACCTGTAGAGGTAGTTTCGTAGAAACTTATAGTGTTCAATAAAAAAGTTTGAGAATGTGAAGTTCAGCAATACCAGCCTAAGGTATGAGCCATAGTCCCTTCTACGGGTCATAAAGGATGGTGTTGTAGCAAGTTCCAGTGTTGATCAAGATTGGACCAAGAAATACAAATGCGGACTAGGAGAAGGTAGTACGAGTCATAGACCAGAATATGACTCGTAGAGTTGGATCGTAGCAGGGAATTGCAAAATGCAAGATGCTAATCGCGAAAGCCCGATTACGGCTCTTAGGGCACACTTGGAGTCAAAATTGTGAGGCATAGCAGACACCGACCATTTTTTCCAATTAACTTAGGGACTCGTTTATAAATACAATAAAAGTATATTTTAGGTTTTTAGCAAGGAGTTTTTCACAACTTTTTGAGAGAGTACACGTAGAGAGACTTAGAGAGCACAAAAGTTTAGAGTAGTTTTTAGAGTTTTCCTTTGGAGGCTCAAATTTGGATCTTAGATTCACTTGTGGATTCACTTTATCGTTCAAGCTTGTGATTCTAAATACAAAGTGGGTTTTATTTTTCTTCATTCTCTTTGGGTAAGTGATTAACTATATCTTCCTTATGCATTGTTGATTTGTTTTCCCAAGCTATGAGTAGCTAAACCCACAACTTGGGGTTGTGGGAACCATGAGAATCTAACTTTGAAAGACTGGATTGTTTGCACTTCTTGAGTTGGGTATTTGTATGTAGTAGCCATTTTCCTTCATTTTGCATGTTGTTTAATCATGGCCAACATTAAACCCCGCCTATTTTCATGATCTTGATTCAAGTAGTGATGAATAGGAAAAGGGAATGGTTAACAGAATTCGATGATGTTTTCTCGTCTAATCAACCCAACCCGGCCAAGGAGAGGTTGACAGGTACAATGGATAATGATTAGTTTAGCACACTATGGAGGCCGGCCAAGCCCTATACTGAAATTTGACCTTCACCTTCAGAAAATGGTTGAAAGAACCTAAACTACCATCCTGCATGCAATGTCCTAATTGAGGTTGTGTTATCTGGGGTGTTTACGTTAGTGAATCATGGGGAAAACAATTACCTAAGTTGGTCTTTAATTTTGGTGTCCCTCCATTTGATTAGTTTAGTTTAATTTTCTACATATCATCGCAAACTCCCCCCTAGAGAATCAAGTAGTTGATGTTTGACTTGATTATTGGTGAACCAAGTTGCTAAAGAACCGTATTCCCTCTGGGATTCAACGCTAACCTTGGTTAGGTTGTTTTGTTATGAAAATCACTTTGATCTTGAAATAGAGGCATATCTTGAGCGTTCATCAAGAAAAATAGCGTCGTTGCCGGGGCATACAACGATGCTTTGATTTTGTTTCACTAGTAGTTTAATTCAAGTGTTAATTTCTTAGTTATTTTGTATTTTAGTTTTGTTTTTCTTTTTATTGTTTTTGTTGGTTTAGTTTCTTTGCAGACTATACTAGGAGTGTATGCCCAATATAAGGAGTCAAAGGCATTCCCTTGGCTCCAGTTGATCTAGAGATCCAACAGGCTATCAAATGAATGGTTCAAGTAAACACTAATAACACGGGAGCAGAAGCAAAGCTTCCTATTACTGCTGAGCTACTTCAAACATTGCAGAACCATAATATGTTTGCTGGTTAGCCATCGGAGGATCCATATCATCATTTACAGAATTTTGCATAGGTTTGCAGAGGTGTAATGGGAATACATCATCCGTCTGTGGATGTTGTGGGACTTCAAGTCTTCCCAATGACTCTTACAGAAAATGTTGTGAAGTGGTAGTCAAAACTTCCACAGGGTGTGATCACCAACTGGGTGGAGTTGTAAAGGTCTTTCTTAGCAAGGTTCTTTGTTAGATCAAGCAAGTTTAAAATGAGGGACCGTTATTAGCTTTCAGCAGTTCCATGGTGATTCACTTACTTCTACATGATAGCGTTTCAAAGGATCTTGAGGAATGCCCTATACCATGACATTTCAGATTCAACATTAGTGGCAAGTTTCTATCGAGCACTGAACCCAGAGTAGCAAGCTTACGCAGATGCTCTTATGGGGGTTTTAGTCTTAAGGAAATCATTTGCAGAAGTTGCTTAACTAATGGACAAGTTGGATGTTGTTCATTGCGTATATAGACCTACACGTGAAAAATCAACTAATCAGACTAAAGTAACTATTGGAAATACTGAGCAAAAAAGGAAAAATATTGAAATCTTCAAACAACTTGAGCAAAACAAAGTGGACTTGGAGCTGTTAATGAAACAGATGCAAGATATGTGCCCCAAGGATGCAAGTCAAGAGGAAGAGAATAGTAAGGGCAGTTTTAATTTACCAAACCAACAGTATCGAGGAAATGGGAGTTCTAGAGTTGAATGCATGCTTGCCTAGTTGGTGAGGAGGGCAGATGTGCAAGAAGAGCTATTGAGGGAGATCAAGTTTGATATCATCAATATGAACTACAAAGTTGATTGACATTCATGCGCAATTCAACAACTGAATAGCCAATTTGGACGGTTGTTTAAATTTAGAGTAGCCTATTGAGAGAGGCAAAACATGGTGAAGAAGGTTCATCAACTCTTGAGGAGTTGATGGTTTATGGTCACGCAGCAATAGAAAAGCAATCGCTATCAATAATTAACCTAACCAAGGTTAGGGTCGAATCCACAGGGAATATAGGGCTTGGCTATAAGATTTCACTACTAATCATTCCTAGTATCTATAACTACAATCTCTAGATGGGCGATTTGTTGTGTTTCAAAGAACAACTTTAAATAAAAAAAATTAAAATTCAGAAAAACACATAATTTTGGGGGCAATTGGTGAATGTGTTCCCCATGGTTCGTTAACTCAATTACGCTACGTAATATAGCTTTGATCAGTGAGTTACATGCAGGACGGTAAGTTAGGTTCTTCCAGCCCTCTTGTGAAGGTGAAGGTCAAAATTCACCATGGCGCTTGGTTGGCCACCATGGTGTGCCAACTAATCATTACCTAGTGTCCAAGTCAACTTCCCTTGGGTAGGATTGGTCGATTAGACGAGAAAACATCAACTGAATCCTGTCATTTACTTCCCTTTTCCTATTCGTCACTACCTTGGTCGGCATCGTGATAGTAGGAAGGGTTTGGTGTTAGCCATAACCAAACAACATTAATCATGAAGGGAAATAAACAATACATGCAAAACCCCAATCATAGACATACACAAAACCAAAGTCATCTCAAGTCAACTACTCATGGTTCTCACAACCCCAAGTTGTGGTTGTATAGCTACTCATGGATTAAAAAAACACACAACAATGCACATAATAGTCATAGTTGAGAGTTTCACTAATAACAATGGAGAAGATAAGAACCACAAGTTGCAAACCCACAAGCTTGATAGATCAACAATTAGTACAAAGCAAGATTTGCAATCCCCAAAAATGGGTTTCTCAAAGAGAACAATAATCTACTCTAAAAATCTAAGAAAAGCTTCAAAATGTAATTAAGAGATGTCTACTGATCTACCCTCCCTAGACCCCACTTGTGGGATATCACTGGGTATATTGTTGTTGTTGTTGTTGTAAGAAACAACCCTAGGAATTATGTAGAAAAGAAAGCCGGCATCTGATAAATTTCGCAGTTACGACTCGTAGGTTGGCCTACGAGTCATAGTTGGGATCTCGTATCAAGTTCTTGACATCTTCGAAAAAAATGGTATGACCCATAGGTACGAGTCGTTACTCGAGATATGACTTGTATGTTGGTCTCGTAGTCTTGGTCTTTAGTTTTTGTTCAAACATTTTGGCTCTCTAATTCTTGCTACAAGTCCACCTATACGAGTCGTAATATGTTTTACGACTCATAGGCTCCGGTCATAGGGGTGACCTTTACTTGGCAGATTTTTTATTTTTGGTCTCTGATTCCTGCTATGACACAACCTACGACTCATAGAATGAGCTACGACTCGTAGGAGGGCTTGTATGGCCTATGCTTCCGCAAAATCTGCAACTTTTCTTCAAAATTATGCCAACCTAACTTTTCTGCAAGATTAACACAAAAACACATTAAAACATTAAAAAGTCACTTTAAGAACTAACAAAATTCCTTGTTTTAGGCATCAAGTGTGTTGTAATTTGAAAGTACATCAACACCCTCAACTTAGAATTGTTGCTTGTCCTCAAGTGACAACTCAATCTACGTAGACAAAGAGAAATACATATAGCTATATCAATGACATATACAACAGCTCATTTCGTTCAGGTACCCAGCTACTATTTTCAAAACAGGGTTGCCAAGTTATTGAGCAAACAAGAACATCACGAAAGACCTGACAATCCAACTTTGACAAGCTAAAGAGCATCAACCGTCCACAATCACCGATATAGTCATATGCTACTCAAGTAGTGCAAATGACCTCACTAGATAGAAGTCCCTTATATTCACTCAAGAACATTCAGAAAGCAGGGACTGAGGAACTTTCTCACTCTCACAATTGAAATTCATGCACAATGACTAACACCATTAGCTTGCCCTTATACTCATTTTTCTGGCTTGGTGATAAAGTGGAGTTGGATCACTTTATGACTTAAAGGCTTTTAACATAGGCTCAAAGAGCTTTGTTATGGAATTCTGGGCAAGTAGTGACTAAAAGCTATCCTTGAATCATGTTTACCAACACTTTTTGCTTTCATAATCTATCCCTCTCTTTTTTTTTATCAATCCCTCCTTGTTAACTTACTTTGAACTTTTCTCAAGTGCTTTCTTTCTCTTTTTTAGCTGTACCTTGATTTCAAACTCATTTTTGCTACTTTTTCTCAATTAAAGGCACTTTTCTTCTTTTCTTTCACTCGGTTCATGCCTTTTCATTTCTTACTTGATTTCCCAACTAACCACCTTATCACTTTTACTTTACCACAATAAGGGTCACCCTTAACTTAGGCTTTTAGCCTCAGGTGAAGTACACAATATCTATGCCCCTATCTATGCCTCAAACTGGGGCCACCAACTACAGCCACCCTCACCTTAAGACTTTGACCTCAATCAAGGTTCACATGTTCAATGATAGACCAGGGCCAATATTAAGGAATTTCATCAGAAAGGTTAATCTAGCAAAGTATCAAGAAAAATGAGTACATGATAAGCTCAAAAATTTGAAAAGAAAAGGATTGTCTCACTTAACTGGTGGGTTATTTTAGGCTAAAAGTGGTTTCGCTCAAAGAACAAAGGCCTAAGATCCTTTCCATATCCACCACATCACCAAACCAACTTTAGAGTAACAAGGCAAGTTCTGAGTCCATACAAGATGCATGAATGTAGTAAAATAAGCTCACAACACACATAGCAATTGCATCCACAATCAAGTATAGACTCACAAGTCATGCTTTCAATCTCAGCTTACCTTCACAATATCAGAACAAACATTTCCAGATACTCACAAATGTATGAATGCATCAATACTTACAACCTCCAAAATTTTGAGGGTACCCAATTTTTGATCAAAACATTGAAAATAACTCTAACAATAATGTATATGCCAATAGTTAATTACTACTATGAATTTACCCATTATCTTTACTACCTAAACATGCCAATTCAATAGGAAATTAATCACCCTCAAGGAAAAAGAAGTACCGCAAGAAAACCTTGGAATAAAAAATAGGGAAACTTATAGACTTGAGGTTACTCAGACTTCACCTTGATCTATAACTTCCACCATCCCACCAAAATAGGATATGTTGTCCTCAAAGTAATCAACACGAAGAAATGGTGAAAGGGGTGTACCTTGGGTTGCCTTCCAAGAAGCACTTTGTTTAATGTCGTGGCTCGACTTTGTCATCTTCTTTTATCAACTATCATCGAGTGTCCACATCTCACTCTTGCATTCATCTAGGTGTTTCATGGAGTGGCGAATATCAAACACAACTTTTGCATCATAAACCCTGAATGCAACTGACCTAAATCTATATCCACTAGTGCTATCCTAGTGGCCAGAAAAGGTCTCCCCAAAATGATGGGCACCTCAAAATCAACTTCGCAGTCGAGGATCATAAAATCTGCCAGAATGATGAACTTATTGAATTTAACAAGCACATCCAAAAGGATTCCCTCTGGCTTTTTAATGGTTCAATCTACCATAAGCAACCTCATTCGTGTTGGGTAGGAGTACCAAGGCTAAGCTTTTTGAACACGGCAAGAGGCATCAAATTGATGCTTGCTCCTAAGTCACATAATGCTCTTGCAAGTTCAATGTCGCTGATAGTGCAAGAAATGATGAATGCCCCAGGGTCCTCTTGCTTTTAAGAAAGACATTTCGTCATAATTGCACTACATTATTGGAGTTCTTGTGAGATCTCTTGGCTCAAAATGTTTTTTTTGGTGACTAAATCCTTTATATATTTAGCATACTCGGGCATTTTCTCCAATGCTTATAGGAGAGGGATGTTGATGGAGAGTTGCTTCAACATTGAGAGGAAGTGTTTAAATTTACCCTCCTCTTCCTTCTTTTTTTTGAGCCTTTGAGGGAACGGAGGAGGAGATTTTGGGATGGAGTTCTCTTTGTCATGCTCCCTTATCTCTTCTTGTTGCATCGTAACACCCTTCGGATCTTCTCCCTCAACTACAACTTCACCACCAAGACCCTTCTCGACGACTTCATCCACCATAATCGGCATAGGGGGGGTCTATTGTGCTCTTGCCATTTCAAGTCATCACCACCATGCAATGCCCTTTATTTTTAGGAATCTGAACCATATTTCTTGGTAGGGTGCCCTTTTGGCATTGGTTCAATTGTGAAGAAACTTGCCCAAACTATTGTTCAAGTTGCTTGATTGCCACTTAATGAGACTCTATCTTTTGATGATACTAGAGATATCTGCTTTCATACCCTTTAGGGTCTCATCCTGATGGTCTACTCACTTTAACAACTTGTCAAACATATCTTCGAACCTAGAATTGCTTGATCCGGCATCACGATTATGTGGTAGCACATAAGAACCGCTTCTGTAGCCTTCTCTTCTCCCCCATTCTGTGTCTAGCACTCTTTCTCTCTCATAATATCCACCCCTATTATCTCTGTACATCCCATCATGATTGAAGTTCCGACCTTGATTCCCGGAACCTAGCCTCCAATAGTTCGAATTGGACACTTGGGGTTGTTTCGAAAACACATCGCTTGGTTGCTTACATAACAAGCATCCTTATCAAAGAATTAATCACCATATATAGGAGTGATATGGGGTTGGTGAGCTATTGCCTTCACACTAGCTTGTTTTTCCTTCAAAACCAAATCTATGCTCATAAGGAGTTGAGCAAGTTGCTCAGAGTCGGTCTTGAAAACCGAAGTATTTTGTGAAATACCGGGGGTTCGAATCCCTCTCCATCTGCGAGGTCATAAGTTCTCTCTTGCCTTATCTATAGATAAGAACGAATCGGATCGACTCGACTGAGATGATAGATGGA
>JAPFFP010112650.1:0-18474 GCA_026153255.1 Solanum medicagineum | reverse complement strand
GTACTCACTCGACCCCTTTAAACGTTAGACGCACATATAGCCCGTTAACATGAGATTCAAGCACTTTTAAAATTTAGCATTAATTTGCCCACTTCATGTCATGTTTCTTTTGAATTGTAATAGTATTGTAAGGTGTGGGGTGTTACACTTCTAGTTAGAGTGGATGCACCAATGGGAGTAGACATTTCATATTGCTCACACAATAATTCAGGTTTAACATGAAGCTTTTTGGCAATAAAAGTACTAATAAAAGAAAGAGTAGAACCCAGGTCTATCAATGCATATACATCAAAATCAAAGACTTTTAACATACCTGTGACGACATCGGGTACCTCATCTATCCTACGTCTCCCTTGAAGAGTATTGAAATGATTTTTCCTTAGAGCACCCCCTTGTTGTCCTCCTCTTCCCTTAGGATCCGCATTTGCACCTTGGCCTTGTAGACGTCCATCTCTATCCTTGTTTTGATTACGAGGTTAATAAATCATCTTATGATCCACTTCACCACAACCATAACAAGCATTAATGTTCCTCAAACATGGGTCATTATCCCCTCTACCACATCTTGGACACATAGCATTAGGAACCATACCACCACCACCTTGGAATCTTTTATTATCATTAACAACCCTTCTACTAGGAGCATTTGAAGAACTTTGGCCTTGGAACTTGTTGCCTTGAAGAAACTATCCACCCTTAGGATTTTGGAATCCACCTTCAAAACGGGCCCTCTTGGCCTCACCCATTCTCCTCTTTCTCAATTTTTCCCCTCTAATTGTTCGGCATAAGTCATGAGTTGGGATAAGTCCATATCACCTATCAACATGCTAGCACGACATTAATTATTTACCAAGTCGGACACACCCATCACAAATTTGTTCGTCCTAGACCTTGGCTCGGCCACTAATTGTGGAGCATATTTGGGGAGTTGGTTGAACTTGAGGACTCCCTCACACTTATGGACCCTTGCTTTAAATTCATAAATTCCATCATTTTCGCCTCTCTTAACCCAAGAGGGAAGAACCGGTTGAGGAACGCCACCTTAAATGCCACCCAAAGGATCACATTGTTGTTCCCTTTCTCCACTTTTCACTGGGTAAACCATGTTTGGGCCACCCCTTTGAGTTGGTAGGCCGCCAACTCCGCTTTCTCCTCCAAGTTAACCCCCATAATAGACAACACCTTGTACACCTCATCAATAAATTCTTGAGGGTCACTCATCCACTTTATACCCATGGAACTCCAACGGGTTCATTCTTGTAAAATCCCACACCTTTGAGGCGGGAGTAGGAGCATGAGGGGTTTGGTCCCCTTAGTTGATTTGATTAGTCATGGCATGGGCTAGCATGGTAATAGCACTCTGTAACTCTTCATGAGTCACTCCCCCATCATGAGGAGCTTGAGGAGCGGGAGGGGCCGGTTGCTCCTCGGGTGAAGGAGCTCTTCTTCTTCTTGGAATAGGCATGATCTAGCATAGGAAAGAACATTTGTTAGAGGAAGTCTTGCCTTAACATCTATAGTATGAAAGAGATCAAGAAGAGGGGAAACATTTCCTAAAATACCTCAGAGCCTCTTACTCATAGTTGTGGTGCATTTCACAACCATGAATAAGACTCTAATTGACGTAGTGTGTTTGATACTAAGACCACTAACAACCTAGTGCTATGATACCAAGTTTTTCATGACCCAAGCCTAGGGCCTAGACATGATACGGCAAATGGGAACCCGAAGGGTCCTCAAACAAGCCTCTTAGCATATCATTTAGACATCCTTGGCCGCGGAATCAATTAAACAACAACAAGAGAGTATAAATAAGGATAAAGGGGGACTAAGGGAAAACTTTGATAGCGTAAAACATAGGATACGCAAGAGTCTAGATCATAGCTTAATTATATTACTTATCCAACAACACCTCTAGCATAGATTGGACAAGGGCCAAGACACTTTCCGGGCTCACCCTCATTGCACCAAAGTTCAACTTAAAGAAATAACATAAGCAAGAGTAGCATAGCTAGTGTCCCCGAACTTGAGGACTTACCAAAGGTTATCTTCAAGATGTCATTTCTAGCCACATGGAAGACGATCGGGAGGAGTTCCGGTTCCTACATGGTAACACCATGTAGGCATAGAGTATGATTACTAGGTTTGAATGTACTAAGTATGTAGAATGCATTGCAACAAGAGATAGGCAACATAATCAAAATGCATAATTATAACCTAGGGATAGTATATTAACAACATGGCATGCATGATCAATGCATGAAGTAAAACATGTTTGTATATAACATAATACATGTATAGGAAAAGACCATATCCATATAGCACAAGCAAGCTTTGCTTGAACTCCAAGGCCAGCCACCCCGTTGAAAGGTGTTTGAGTTGCATACTCCTCAATAAGGTAGTACGGACTTACCACCCCCTGACAAGGCGATTGAGGTACATACCCCTCAACAAGGTAGTCTGGGCTTACCACCCTGCGAGAAGGCAATTAAGGTACATACCCCTCAATAAGGTAGTACGGGTTTACCACCCCCGACAAAGAGATTGAGGTACATAACCCTAAACAAGGTAGTACGAGCTTACTATCCCCTGACAACGCGATTGAGGTATTTACCCCTCAATAAGGTAGTATGGGCTTAACACCTCCCCTCCCTCGACAAGGTGACTGAGGCTTAACACCCCCTCCACAAGGTGATTAAGGCTTAACACTTCCTCAACAAGCTGATTGGGATTAACACCCCCAACAAGGTGTGGTCAACTTGCAACACCATAGATACGTTTCATGAATTCAACACATACATACATTCCTTTCATCATCATAAAGTCACTTGACTCATAGGCCATGCAATGGATCATCAATAGCTAAAGAATTCTTAACCGACCATTATATGAAACACTTGGCGAGTGTGTAATGCTAGTTCAAAATCATGCAATTCAAGAGTGAAATCATGTGAGAAAACTTAATATAAATCAACCCTCCAACACTTGGTAAAACCCTCATGCAAGATATATTGAAACCCCTCATCAAATTTCATAATAGATCATAGATATATAGCTCAAAACATGCTTACACAATCATATTTTATGAAACCCCAACATAGTTCATAATCAAATTCATAATAAGAGATACCCATAGATAATCCAACTTGAAAAAATGTAATTTACATAAAAAAGAAAGTTAGGCACCATGGATGAAAGGACCTAATGGCTGAAACCCATACATACCTCAACTTTGGGGATTTCCTTGATGAAGATTTGAATGAGAATTTGAAGCTTGAATGAATTTCTTGAGATCCAAAGATGAGTTTGGAATACTTGAATTTGGATGAGATATTTGGCTAAGTGTTGGAGAGGGTTTTGGGAGTGTCTTGGGTGATATGAGGTTGAAAAATGACCAAGTATAGGTGTTTTTATGCATAAGAAAGCTTAGACCCAAGGCCCCAAAGCCTTGGGCTGAAAAAAAAAAGGTGAACTAGCCACAAAAATATACATCTCTGCATCCCTGGCGCGTCGCGCCTTGGGCGAAAATCAACACTGGATAAGCATTTATTTGGAAAAAGAAATTTTTCTATGGTTTCTGTAAAATCAGAGTTATACCCATTTCCCTCTCGATTTCGCCCCCTGACCACGAATATGAAGTCAGATTTTCGATATCACACACGAATTTTGAGATATATGCAAATTATGATTATGGGTGTTTCCGAGGCATATTTTCGGACACCTTTTGGGGTGTTTCAAAGTTCTCCAAGTAAAGTGAGGCAAGTAGAACTAATACGAACACTGCAACAAAGACATACAAAATCCAGCATATCTTTGGATAGTGAATAATGAATGCCTCTTTCTCGTTCAAAAAAGCATAGAAAACTCAAGGGAAATTGATCCTTACAAGATACTTATTTGGCTTCCCTCGAGAAAAGCTAACATGAACAGCAACATATAAAGCCAATGATTATCTGCTAATGAATACTTTTATTGTCGATCAACAAAAAAAAGGAGAGAGAGAAATGGAACCAATGATATGTACTGTATTCAATGAAGTTGCACCTACAATTTTTTCAAAACTCTTTATAGATTGTTATAGATCCAATTCAAATAAATCAAATTTTAGATAAAATCTTTATATAAATATATATGGTACCTAATCAAGATAATATCACCCAAAAAGCACATACTTAAATGATAAAGAATCTACACATAACGGAACATATTATGAATCAAAATTAGAATTTAAGCTTTTAATTTTCTCTCGATATGACGAGATGATTCTTGAACTATGAAGCTTATCATACTGTACTGTTTTTTTATTTATAAGCTTATCATACTGTACTCTTTTTCTTTATTTATAAAGGCATATTCTACTCTCAAAGATAAAAGACTTTACAACAATAATTTATATCCTCAAAAATGTTTCTCAACATTTTGAACTACTGCTCATAAAAAAATCTAAGTTACTTCAAGTTCTCCAATTTAGTTTAGATAACCGACCGTGCTGAGTTTTAGTGTGAAATGTTGTGACTAAGCTACATTTTAGAAAGTGTAGCAGATGTTTTTCAGAGTTTGATTATTTCATAGAACAATACTACTTTGCTATTTGGTATTGTCATTGGGAAGATATTAACTTATTATAGTTAAGGTAGAAGACCATATATGCTCCAAAGTCTAACTTGACTCATTTTTAGGAATAGTACACCAAGTATTTTGCCTTAAATGAACAAAAGTTAAAGATTAATATTGTCGTTGTATGTCATAGCTGCACAAGCTAAAGTTTTTTAAGATATTCATAGATACTTGCACATGATACTAATACTAATCATATCAAATCTACATTTCTCTACCCACTAAAAACACAATTATCACACAGTGGTCTCTCTTTTCATTAGATGTTGGGCAAATCACAAATAAATGTTAGAAAAATTTAATGAATGTGAATTAATCAACTAAGCAAAGCAAGCTTGTCAGTCAAATAAATACTTACAAATTATGGAGCTTTGGATGGTCATTTTCAAGTACAAAAATGTGAAAAATCAATAGGCCATATCTACTTGTATCACGACCCAAGCCTAGGGCCTAGGCATAACACAACGAATGGAGAACCCAAAGGGACCCCAAACAAGCCTCTTCAGCATACATGGCACATCCTTGGTTGCGGAAGCATAATTAAACAACAAACACATAATTCTAGGATAAATGGAACTTTGGACTCAAGCTATGGGGATGTTATAGGAAAGAGGATTAGCATGAACACATAGCAAATAATATCTAAGGGGCGAGCAAGCATAACTCATGCTATGGGGGTATTAAAGACATAGGACTTCCATCTCATCAACAACATATAACAAGCATAAGAACAGGATAAGGACTAAGGGAGTCTTCCATAATACATAAACATAACAAGAGTCGAGCTCATAGCATACATATCTATATCCAACAACTCTAATATTAGTGGAACGGGGGCCAAGACATCTTCCGGGCTCATCCTCAAAACATAAATATGCATAAATATACGTCTTAATAAAATATGACAATAAATGGATATTGTCCTCGGAATGGAGGACTCACCACAAGCAATCTTTGACTGAACCGTCTAGCCACGTAGAGGAGGCGGAGGAGGAATAAGAGCTCCAATCCCTACATGGTAAGATTATGTAGGCAAAAGAGTATGCGTTAGTAATTGAAATGTACTAAATATGTGGGGTGCAACGCAACAAGCATAATCTATAACAAAACAATATGCATAATAATAAACAACGGATACAAGCTCAATATGTCATGATTGATCGATGCTTATTCAAAGTGTGCATACTGAATCATCAAGTCACAAGACCAAGCAAGCTACTACTTGGTATTTCTATATTCACTCCACACCAGACAAGGAGCAATCTACTTTGCCAAGGTAAACCAAATACTCACCTAATAGCATGGCCTTTACGAAAGGTGTCTCCACATACCCCTTAACTTAAACATAGCCTTTTCGGTAGGTGTTATCATTTATCTTTACCTTACGGCATTGCCTTTTCAGTGGGTAAGTGTAACGAACAGAGCCTACGGCCTAGACATGATACAATGAATGGGAAGTTTGGAGACAACCCAAACAAGCGTCTTAGCATATCATGTACGCATCCTTGGTTGCAGAAGCAAAATAAGTCAATACCAAGAGTCAATTAATTACATAGGGAAGCAGGACTAAGGGAAATCTTTTATAATCATAAAACATAAGAAGAGTAGGGCTCATAAGCATATACAAACATAGTATCCAACAACACCTCTACATAAGAATGGAGCGGGGGCCAAGACACTTTTCGGGCTAACCCTCATGATAATAAGTGTTCAACATAAAGAAGAAGTCTCAACATAGCATGAGTAACATAGATCTTGTCCTCGGAATTGAGGACTTACCAAAGCTTTCTTCAAAGAACCGAACTCACCACGTGGAGGAGGATGATCAATAGGAGTTCCGGTCCCTGCATGATAATATCATGTAGGCATAGAGTATGCGTTAGTACTTAGAATGTACTAAGTGTATGGGGTGCAATGCAACAATGACATAAGACATAATATTCAAAATGCATAGGTATAGGCAATGGATATAATCTCAATATGACATATATGATCAATGCTTGTAATAAAGCATGCATGTAAAACATTTAACTTGCATAATACATCAAGAATTCACTATCAATCATTTCGAGGTTTTATAACTAAAATCTTCAAATAAAGGAGGGGTTTACGATTTGGAAATAAAAATAACATCCAAAACAAAAGTAAAAACAACACTAAAGACAAAATATTTAAACAAATCCAAAACAAACATGACGAAAATATTATCCAACAAAAAGAACAAAGTATCCATGAGTAGAAAGTAAGGGCTGGGGTCAAAAAGATCAAACATCATGGTTCTCAAGCACCGGTATCAGTCTGGTGTACAGGGTCCTAGGTCAAGGCCTCCTCCTCAGTCATCTGGGCTGTAGCTGCAAGTGGGCTACCTTCTCCATGGGTTGTCTGTTGTGCCCGCTCTCTTTGTATAGCTGCCATGAGTATCAATTCATGCACAATTACATCTGGTATAGGCTCCTCCTCCAATGGTACCGAGTCATCAGTTCTGGGCCTCTTCTTGCTCATCTCCAAGTCATTCGTCTCGAAGGGCCTCTTCCTATGGGCATGTGGGCAGTCAGCTAACTAGTCAAAAACCTCTTCACCTACTGGTACAACCTCTAGGATAGAAATAGGGGCTGCTAAAATCTGCAATAAGTCAGCCTTAACCTTGGCCAACTCCTCTATCACTGCGCTCATGTCAGCAGGCTGAGCACCTTCAAGCCTCCTCTAGACTCTCGCCTCGAATACATCAACTCGGGCATCCACCACTCTAACTCTGTCATCAACTAAATCGCGAGCGAATGCCTATGCCCTCTCCTTTGAGCCCCGAATAGTTTGGTTAACCCATGGTCTAACCTAAACTGCTAAAGCCTGTAGCTTGAACTCCACTGTAGCTACCCTGAACACCAGTGCCAGAAAAGCAACAACAGAAATAAGAGAATCCACCTGAATAGTGGATGATGTTGGTGCAAGAGTACTGGAGGATGGTGTAGACTCAATCTCAACAGCTAGTGAAGGATCTACAGTAGCTAGAGTAGTGTCGGTGGTAGTTGGAGTCGAACCTTGAGCCTGAGGCTCAACTGGGAATGGATCTGGAATAGGAGGTGGAACAACTCTCTATAGGACTACTGGGTTCTCGTCAGCCTTGATTAGACTGGGTCCACCATATGCATGGCCTCTACATAAGGGTCCAAGTGGAGAGAGACCCGCACTCTAGCCACCTTGCATAACCTATGTATTAAGATGGGAAACGGCAATGCCTGCTGGTTGTGTACTACTGACTCGTGGATCTGCTCTACCAAAACGCGAGCCCAATCAATTTCGTACCCTGCCAAGATGCTAGCCAGTAATACTACCCTCTCCAATATGATCACATTATCCGTTAATGTGGGTCTGATGAGCCAGTGGATAATGGACCACAAAAAGTTTGCTCAGAACGAGAGGTGTGACATCAGAATAGACTCAGTGTAAGTTGTGACCCACGTTGACTCAACACCTTCCTCGCAAATTTGGCTCGGTATCCATCTAAGGAGCTTTATTCTTTGCTCAAAATTCTTTTGATTAATCGCCCTTCTTATACTTGCAATCCGATCTTCATACTAAGCAGCGAAATGCAGTATCTTATAGTTTGGCACAAACTGGACCTCTGAATGGTTTCCTTTGAGATATCCACCACCTCTCCTCTAACCAGAACTTCACTTTACTGTGGCTGCTCAATGGCCTTCTTGTGCCTCAAAAGATCTCTGCGAATGGTAGCGTAGTAGAAGGCATAGAATTCCCAGACTAAATAGGGGGAATACTTTCCCAATACTTGTGAAATCCATGCTAGCCTGTGGCTCTCTATTTCAGCGTCTAACCCTAGTACACTACTTAGCCCTGTATTCCAGCCTTGCCTCTTCGTGGAATCGCCGCACTGGCCTCCCTTGACCTTTTAGTTCTAGTCCCTTTTTATAAATCTCTTTCATCCCTGGAACACACCATCTCGTGTTTTGGGGGTCTGTGGAGGTGAACGTATAAGTAAAATCAGCTAGCTGTGGGAGAGCAGTCTCCTCTGGCTGATCTTGAGAAACTTCAAGAGAATTGGACTTAGAAAGTGAGATATCATCGTCTGACCCTTCTTCATTACCCTCTTCTTCAGACTAGGAGGGGCTATCCACTTCCATCAGAACTCTTCTTGCTTAGGATCTTGTCCAAGGCACATTAGCTTCAGGGTCAAAGTGCACATTTATCTCCTTAGTGGACTGATCATCATCTGATGTCTTATCTCTCTGTCGGTGTCCGAAGTCGAGGCAGTGCCGGGTCAACATTTTGCAGGCATTGTATCTGAAAAGTCACCACATACCAAATTATGAGTCCCATGATGTTTTGTTCCAACAAATGAGTAATACACAGAACACTCAAACAAGAAACAACAAAATCCCTAAAGTAAATACACTGAACTAGATACAGGTTTGCAGGTACGAGGTGAAGGTATGACTCATAGGATAACCTATGAGTCGTACTGTAGCCTCGTAGCACAAAAGTATCAGAGAGAAATGCATTCTGGAATCAGTTACAAGAAGTAGGTATGACACATAGGGCGTCCTACTAGTCATAGACTTGGCTCATACCTTATGCCAGCAACATTTTGAAAACTCAGATAAGGTCCACGAGACCACCACTACGAGTCGTAACAAGTGCTACGGATCATAAGGTAATCTCGTATGAAAAGTTTTAAGGCACCATAGGTGATTGTTGCCTTTTATAAAGGGCTAATATGACTCGTAGTGGGTCCTCGTAGCAGAAAACAGAAGGCACCTTGGGTGCCTCTAGCCTTTCCATACTGACCTCAAATCAACCAAGCACAATATGAAATCAAAAACACACAGTCAGCCCTATAACAAGTCTAATCACTCCACTGTGTCATTATCCCACAATGAAACATGAATCCCTCCTATCATTTAAAATATTTCTAGGCTGAAATAATTTTGAAAATTACCCATCTGAACGACAATATAGATCATATAGAGGCACACAAAGGGTCTCACAAACTCAGAAAAGGGTATTTCACAGAGCCAAATTAGAACACCCCAATACTCAAGAATTATAACCCCACCATGGACTTGCCAAATAATCACTCAAGTAGCATCAATCAATCTCATATGACCACAATATCAAGCTTTATAATCACCAAGCAATGGTAAAAATATAAGATCGAATCATACTCTTCATGCTACAGAACCATTTTCAAACGGTTTCGCTTACCATGATCACATAACATTCACTCAAACATCCACAAAGCAAATTCATAGTATGGATGTGCCAAACTTAACCATGAAAACTTAGCAGATGAAAATATGAAGATGTGATGAGACGAATAAAAGCTGAAAACCTGGTGGACTGCACTTGCTAGAAGATATTGATAGAGAAATTGTTTGGGGTTGAATAGAATAGTATTAAATAGTGTTTGGGGGGTTATAGAGGAATAAAAACCATTTCAAGGAGGGAAATAAGGATTCAAAAGAAATTTGCCCTTTTATATACGCGATCGGGTCACTTTCAAAATTCTGCAGATCGGGTCTACGAGACCCTGACTACAAGTCATAGCGTATCCTACGACTCATAAGTCCAGGTCTCGTAGCAAGCCTCAACACTTAGAAAAAATAGAGTACATACCTGGGCACTACGAACCCCACTTACGACTCGTAGAGAGCCCTACGAAGAATGACTACAAGTCGTGGTGTTGACTATGACTCGTAGGCCTGCTCGAAGAGGCTGCTCCACATGTAATGTCCTCCGACTCTTTTGCTTTTGTTCAATTCCTGCAAATCACACTTAAAGATACACCAATGCATAGAATAATACAACTGATCCAATGTCTTGACACATCAAAATAAGCATCAAACTACTACCTAATAATTCAAACAAATGACATAAACCTAAAACATGTCCAAAATTATAAGAGATACTTGGGTTACCTCTGAAGAAGTGCCTTACTTAACTTGTGGCTCGATGTTGTCATCATGAGTACTCAGAATTCCTCATGGGTTGACGAAGTCTCCTCTTTACTCCTCTGCCTCTTCTATTCCTCTTCTATGATCTCCCAAAGGAGCTTGTCCAACAAGTGCTTATCATAAAGTCTCTATGTAACCATTGTTTGTTTATGCACCTTATAGTTCACCTTGATGACATCAAACTTTATCTCCTATACAACCTATTCTTGCTCATTGGTTTTGGTAAGGACTTGCTCAAGCATAGACTTAATCCTTGAGATTTTATTAGTGATGCATTGCTGGTGTGGAAACCTGAGCCAATTAGGTGTACTCTCTTTCCTGGTAGCGCTTAGAGTTCCCTCCAATGTACTAATGGTTGGCACTAGTTACTTTTGTAGTGGTTGATAAACTTGGGTGGTAGCAGACAACTTATCCATGTATTTGGCAATTTCGTTGAATGGTTGCCTCAGAAATGCCAAACACTCCCCTCCGAATAAGGCATCAGCATGTCCTTGCTGTTCAAAGGTTAGTGCTTTATAGAAGCTGGCCACCAATTCATCATCAGTCAGAAAATGGTTCTGATTTGTCGCCACGCACTTCTTGTACCTTTCTAAAGCTACTACCAAAGGTTCTCCTATATCCTTTCAAAATTGTAGATGTTATCCTGTAGCTCTTGCTTGTTGGGCCCCTTATAGAAGTTCATGGGGAAGACTCTCTGCACCTCCCTCCAGTTGGAACAAACATCAGGTTGGAGAATTGGCCACCATTCAGCAGGTTCACTCCGGAGAGTCGTGGGGAAAACTTGAAGAGCCATGGCTTCCCAAGCAGGATGTCTTATCCCAAGAACCTCCCTCAACATTTGAGTAAAATGTTGCAGGTGAGTTTGGGGGTCTTCGGACTCTTGACCATAGAACAAGACACATCTCTGCAAGGTTTCCAACACATCACTTGTGACGTAGAGCTTTTGTTTGAACATGGTGCCAACCAACCTGTACTTAAAATCAGCTAACAAAAATAAAAAAATAAAAGTAAAATGCAAGAGAGTTAATAAATTAACACTTGAACTAACTAATAGAGAAATCAAGTCAAAACCTAACCGTTTTCCCCGGCAACGGCACCATAATTATTTATGATGTTCACACTCCAATAAGAAAGTGGTGGCTGTCAGCAATTAACCTAAAAAAAGGTTGGGGTTGAATCCACAGGGAATACAAGGCTTGACTACAAGAATTCACTATCAATCATTTCAAGTATTTATAACTAAAATCTCCAAATAGAGGGGCTTACAATTTGGAAATAAAAATAAAATAAGCACTATGCTACGATGTGAGGAAACTCAAATTTAGGGAAAACTTGGGAATTGTGTTCCCCATGGTTCGTTGACTCGATTACCAAACATAACTATAATTGCAACTTCGCATGCGGGACGATAACTTAGGTTTTTCCAACCTTCTTGTGAAGGTGAAGGTCGAATTTCAGTATGGTGCTTGGTCGGCAACCATGGTGTGCCAACTAATCATTACCTATTGTCCCAGTCAACCTCCCCTTGGTTAAGTTTTGTTAATTAGACGAGAACACATCAATCAAATCCTGCCATCTACTCCCCTTTTCCTATTTGTTACTACCTTGGTCGGGATCGTGATAGTAGGCAGGGTTGGGTGTTAGTCATCACTAAACACAGTCATAATGAAGGGAAATACACAATACATGCAAAACCCCAATCACAGAAATGCAATAAATCTAGGTCATCTCAAATCAACTACCCATGGTTCCCACAACCCCAAGTTATTGGTGCTTAGCTACTCATGCCTAAGGCAAAACCAACAAAGATGCAAATACAAGACATAGTTGAGAATTTTACCCAAAACAATGAAGATTGATACACCACAAGTTGCAAACCACAAGCTTGATAGATTGAAAATAAACACAATGTATGATTTGCACTCCCCAAAAATGGATTTTCCAAGAGAAAATGAAAATCTAAGCTAAAACCCTAAAATATTCTAGAGAGAATATTCAAAGGCAATATTCCATGTTCAAGTCTGGTATCCCTTTCAAATAAACCTAACAAAAAGTATATATAGTAATTTTAATTTTAACCCTAAATATTACATAGAAAAGACAGTTGGCAGCTGGTACGTCTCACAGGTACGACTCGTAAGGTGACCTATGAGTTATAATCGGGGTCTCGTATCAGGCACTTGGCATTTTAGACTTGACTGTTATGACCCACTAGTACGATTCATTACTTGAGCTACGACTTGTATGCTCTTCTCATAGTCTAGGCCTTCAGATTTTGGTCCAAAGTCTTGGCTCTCTGTTTCATGTTACGAGATCACCCTACGACTTTTAGCTTGGGCTACGACTCGTAGGTTAACTCGTATGTCCTGTACTTCAGCAAAAAATCTGCAATTTTATTCAAAATTGTGCCAACCTACCTTTCCTGCAATAACAACACAAAAACATATATAAACCATAAAAAGTCGCATTACAAACTCACAAAATCCCTTGTTATAGTCATCAAATATGTTTTATTTTGACAGCACATCAACAGGAACCATGGATGAAGACCCACATACCTAAACTAGAAAATATCTTGAAGTAAACTTAAAGGAGACTTGAAGCTTGGATTGGGTCCTTGAAATCCAAAGTTGTTCTTGATATCCTTGAACATGAATGGTGGTTTTGATAAAGTCTTGGAGAGGTTTTAGAGAGGGTTTTGTGAGTTATAGAATTGAAAAATGAATTGAAAAATGACTAAGTATAGAGGATTTCACACTTAAATGGGCATTGGGTTATTACCCCAATGTCCTGGGATGAAATATGAAAAACAGGGGAAAAATTGCACTGGTTCGTGCCCCAGGTGCTGCGCGGACTAGGCACAACTCAACAATTAAAACCACTGCGTGTCGCAGCCTACGCGCTCAGGCTCTCTGAAAATCGTTAATTAGCAAATTTTATTTTTCTCTATGGGTCTTCCAAAATCCTTGTTTTGCCCATTTCCCACTCAATTTTGCCCCCTGATTAAGAATATGAAGTTGGATTTCCAAAATCCCACATAGTTTTTGAGATATAGGGAAATTATGATTATGGGGCATTCCGAATCATATGATGGGTGTTTCAATAAGCTCATCTATGGAATTAATAGCATGAATCTATGGTGGAATATAGTTTAGAGATAATGGGAGACTACCAAGGTCCTCTTGGTGCTAGATCATAATGCCGTGCAGAATACTTGAATCATAATCAGAGTTATATTAATCGTAGTCTCAAAATATCATAATTTACTTCTCAAAGTAGCTCATTAATACATAGCTTATAATATCAAAGATAGGGTTTTACATCATTCTTAACATTCATATCATGCTCATGAGCTCATAGCAATACTTGTTGCCCTCTTATTAGTCACGACATGAATGACATACATATCTTGCCATCAGGCATTCATTACATAAGACACTTGGCATGTATCTTTAATCAAATCATGATGGTTGTATGTTCATAATGTTAAAACTATGAAATTCAAGAGTAAATGACATGAGTGGAGTAAAATAGAATCACTTAAGCATTTTTCAAAATAACCCACCAAACGCATAAGAAGACTTGGCTAGGGTATCATCAAACCCTCATTTAAATCATAGATTTCACATGACATTGCATTGCATAATAGTATACAAGCATAAATATCATAAAATACTTCATAATATCATCATAAAAAGGAGTTCATAAAATTTTCATAAGTTTTTCGGACTTGTAAATAGATGAGGAATAAGGAATGGTTGAGCTTTATGGAGGAAAGGTCTCGACAAATCAAAACTCACATACCTTGGTGTGATTTAATGGAAGAAAATCTAATTTGAAAGTGAGAAAATCAAAATCCTAGCTTGGACTCTTATGTAGAAAGCCTTAAAAAATTTGAGAGTGTTTAGGAGGAGTTTGAGACTTAGGTTATTTGAGAATGAGTTGGAATGGAATGGTTTATGTTTGTAATAGGCTCGAAATGGCTCATTTAGGGGCTTAAACGATGTAGCATAGGATTAAGAAGTTAGGAAATGACAAAAAAACTGCCCCTATATCGATTACAGATAGTGGTATATTCCATGGGTTATGACAAGGGGTCTCGTCTGGTAACATTTTGGACCCTCATATACTTTCGCTGAATCTCAAACCATGATACGACTTATGGCCTGTTAATCAATGAACAAGCCGTGCTAGTAACTCATAATCCACAATTCAAAAAATAATTTTTCCACCAAGTCTATCCTCCATTCCATGAGCACAATCTATGGGCCGTGGAAAAACATACAACTGGTACACCTCTTTGTGCAAATCACTGTTACTTAGAAAATTCTGAAATCCATCTCTTAGGCACTTTCTACACCTTCCAACATGTGGGGCCTTACAACTTGATTAACTCCTTCTTAAGGATAACTAAACTTAAATGAACTACCCACATCATCATTTTTCATAAACATCAATGTGGTTCAAGAAACATACATGCAGAGAACATGGACTTACCATTTGAACGTGGGTAAAAAAAAACCTCTCATGTCTATTGGTGAGTTCTTCCGCACTTTAAATTTTACATGTAAAGTCTTTTAGCATCAATCTGAAATTTGTATGTAAATTCATACTTTCTCATCTAAGCAATAATTCAAGACATTTAGCCTATCTCAATTTTGAGTACGAAGATAAAGTTAAGCCAATGACTCTTCCATCTTCTCTCCCTCAATATGTAATTTCTCCTTTCTAGAAAAAATGAATGAGAGCAAAATTCAACGTGTGTAACTATTTTACATTTCAATAATTTGTAGAGTGTAAATCTTGAATTTCTGACATCTAAATTTTTATCGCAGGATCAATACAAAAAACTTTTAATTTACTCCATAAATATCAATTAAAGAAATTTCAAATAACTTTTGCAATAAAAAAAATTGGTTTCATTCATCCGATGAAGTGATGGAAAAGATAAAGGTACTTGCTGAAGTAAAGGAATAATAGATCTCAACCTATTAATATTAAGTAACATCAACAAGACAGGCAATTTAGCTCTAATATTATCAAAAAGTAGAAAAAATGATGCTTGTTCAAAGAAGATTAAAGAATAACAGTACTCTACCTTACATAGCAGCTTCAAGACCAACAGTTTAACAGTAACTCTGATATTATAAAAGAGCACAATGAATGAAAATATAGAATTGTTAGATGATAGAAAGTTGTCTTTTTCAAGTTTCAAAGAAGATTCAGAATCACACCAAGGTAAGTATATTTAGGAATTTTATGTCGCAAATGATATGTGTAGTTAAGATGCTTTTAATTAACTTCTGGACTTTCTTTTCATACTTTTTTTCGCTGCTAATAATTTTTCAGAATATCAAGTTTTAGACAAAATACAACCATTTATCATAGTATACGATTCACAAGCAATAATAACATACAATCAAATCAAAGTAACACAAACTAGTCAACTAATGTTTGGGAGATTGAACGGTTTAAACTTTTTCAAGGGAAATGAAGATCAATTACAACATTAAGCTTATTGAAATTGCTGCATCTAAGTAATGGTAAAACATTAACATTAATTGACCTAAAGAGAAATTTTTTCAGGGAAGCGCCTAAATTAATTCAGGTAAAGATTACAGGATCTTAAAAGTATATAAAACAAAGAGTTTTACTTTCTTATTTTGACATTTTCTCAAAAATCTAGTATGCCTTAAACATGTAACTTAAGAAAAATGTAAGGAATAAGCAACACTAATATAAAAGGCTATAATCAGGGGCCAATTTAAGAACAACTAAGGGGCGTCACATGACACGGCTTCGTTGAAAAATTTTATTGAATATATATATAGGTATATATTAAAAATAATATATTAAAGGTTAAAATAAATAAAAAGACACTCCTTAGAACAACTTGATTCTAGTTCTTGTGGTTAGGGCACTTATGGAAGGATTGAATGTCTTGAGTTTGAATCTCGTTGGTTGTTTTTCCTCCTCTTCTTTTTTCCCCCCCTGAAATGTGGAGTTTTTCCTCCTTTTTTCCCCCCTTAAATCACTTTTTTTTGCTTTTATTTTTTTTCTCTTAAAGTTTAATCTTTAAATATGTTTTTTTCTCTTTATTTTTTCTCTTAAATTTTAGCCTTAAATAATATTCGGACCCATTTTAATTCATTCAGAATCAACCTACTACCTTTTATTTTAAAAATAGAATTGAAATAAAACATAAAATCCTTATGTACTTGTGACTTGTGAATTTTTTTTGAAAAAAATAGTTCTTGTCCATTAATCATCCTCAATCGACATCTTAAATATCTATATCATGTTAGTATTTGTGTTTCATTTGTTTTTATTATATGCCTAAAATTTTTATTTTATTTGTTCATGATAAGAGTTTTATTCTTTTCTATTTGTTTATTACAATCTGCACTACTGGACATTGAGCTAGAAAGCGCAGCGCATCTGTTTCGGGTACGGAGGTGACGAGGGGTGCTAACCAGGCCACCCAACCTAGCAGGTCAGGATTGGACCAAGAATTTCGAGGGACATTTGGAACAGTCCGTTTCGGAGCAGAAGAGCCGTTTTCAAGTAGTGCTCGATCGATTACGTATTAATCAATATTCGATTGATTGGTCTGAGGTTATCGACAAAAAAGATTTGTCTAAGTCACTTCGTTTCTTTTTGTCCAAGTCACTTTTTTAACCCAACTCAAGCTGAAGAGACCTATTCAATGGTCAACGCTAACCGCTTTTGGTCCCAAATCTTTGGGGTTGCTTTTTCCAATAAACATTGGTTACATTTCTTTATGTTATTTGTACCAGTAACCGATTTATGGATGAGTGCTCTTGGAGTAGTCGGTCTAGCTCTAAACCTACGTGCTTATGACTTCGTTTCTCAAGAAATTCGTGCAGCGGAGGGGCCTCTCTCTATAAAGGAAGAAGAAGGCAAGACTAAGTCATTTAGTTGTTTTATATTTCCATTCTGCCTTCACCATGCCTACCCTGTAAAAAGGATTCTCTAACTGATGATTTTTTTGTTTCAGATGTGAAGGCTTAGGCTTCCATTTTTGTTCTAGGTTTTCTTTATTTGCCGAGGCACTCAGTTCCTTCCTATTCCCAGAGCTGAGGCATTGTAGTGCAGCTCCTGCTGAAGGCTGCTTTATTTAGGAAGACATGCTCTTGTTGTTTTCTTGCTGCTGCGGCCTCAATACAATTCTTGTTATCCTCTCTCTTCTTTTACGTGCGACCCGTGATGTTTTGATCCTTTCTTTCATTCTTGTAGGAAAGGTAAGGACTCAGAATCAAGCCATTTCCAGCCCCCTCCTCATGGAGGGACCAGACAAAGGACATTATGCGCTAGTCGAAACTTTCAGCAGTTGGCAAGTGGAACCAATAATACCATCTGTCTTGTCTATAGGCCTATGCCTTTCCTTAATCACAACGTCGTTACTGACACACTATCTGACCTTGAAGGTTATGGTAAGGTTGGTACTCCTTTCTTTAGAAACAAATCCCCATTAGCTCTAAAGCTGGGAAAAAATCCGCTATGTCCCTATTCGAGCCTACATTACATGCAATAGTGCCTAGAATTACTACTGGAAAAATATATAAAAGATCATTGCGCCATGCGGCCTCGCCATAATAATTATGACCCATACCCTTAGCCAATTTAGCTCTTAATACAGGATCATTCAAGTCGGTTTTTTTTGTTATTGGGATGGGTGAATTCTTATAGATCCATCCCCCGAGGGAACTGGACATGATAATTATAATCATCCAGCTCGAGCAAGAATAAAAAGAACCAAACGAATCCATATATCCATATAAAATATATAAATGGTACCTGTATTTACACATACACATATATGATATAGAAACGGTTCAATGTAAGAAAACTTTGACTGAATTCTTTT
>JAPFFP010112630.1:5903-41657 GCA_026153255.1 Solanum medicagineum | reverse complement strand
TAAAATATTTGTGTAAAATAATAATTTTTAGAAAGTTTGTACCTATACTGATTGAGAAATGATGAGAATGCAATTGCAATGTTGAATCTAAAATATAGAGAAATAAATAAGAATTAATTAGCAAAGACAACTCAAAACAAGTCAATAGATTAGTGCTAAATAAATTTGAGAAAGAGAATTAAAGAAAATTTAAGAGGTAAGAATACAATTGACCTATAATGTATATCGAGAAAGAGAACTATAGAAAGTACATCTAAAAATGATAACCAATCCAATATATATAAAGATTAGATATCCAAATTTATAACAGAAGAAAAGTGAGGGGTCATTGAGTTTTTATTTTAATTGAAACATTCAATGTAATGATTATAGCTATGGAAAGATAACCATGCATATTGTTTTGATTATTTAATGTTGTAATATCAAATAATATGGAATTAAGTCACGTGAATTCATTAAACAATAGTGTTTTCAAGTTGCATGATTAAGAAAATTAAATATATCATGTACTACACAATTAATGGAATAACACTAAATCAAGACAATGGGGAATCAGTTTGGTGGATTTTCTAAAAATAAATGCGTATTCAATGCATTTTGGTATTGATTGCTTCTTCTAAAAATGGTGATATAATATTTGATGGAGGATATTTTGATAATCCAACTTTGCTTTTAAATTTTTTTTTATTTTTAGCAGTATATCATATGATGTGTGTATCAACTAATTAACTTTGAGTAAATTTATCTCTTTTACTCTTTGCTTTTACCATAAAATTAAAATTTCGAATGAACTTATCATTAAAAAAATATTTTAAGAAGTTCATTATAATTTGCTTTCTTTATCACAGTAGACAAAATAAGATAGATGATGAAGATTTTATATGTCGTGTTTTATGATACTTTAATTAGTGTGCATTCACACTAATTAAATAATATATGCTTTTGTTGTTTATATGAATATTGTCCAAATTTCATAGTGCCAAACTGTCATATCCGACTAATAATTAGTGAAACATATATATCTGCACACTAACATTTCAGTGTGATACATCTTCCAATGATAATAATATCGATTGAATAGGCTCATTATCCGTTGATCTAAGCTTGTATATTTTTCACTTGAATTTCTAGGCAACTAATCGTTACACTTATTATAATATTTCTTAAACATTTATAATAATATAATTAATATGAAATACATGTGCGACACACGTGTTTGAAAACTAGTTAGACTATATAAGCATAGCTAGTTGTAATAAAATTAGTCGAATATTTTGATGATATATATATATATATACATAATATTTTTTTATTTCGCTCCGATGCTTTGTTGTTGTGTGAAATTTTAGATATGGAGTTGAGCATGGAAATGATGCGCATCCTTTCTTCCCATGTCATGATAACTGATGATGCCAAACATATCATGAAAAAATGTGTCTTTAAGTTGGAATGCTTTGTAATATGTGTAGCCTATGAGCATTGCCAGTATGAGCAGCACACGACCATTACTGCTGAAGACGTGCGTTGGGTCATGAGTAAGTTTGATTTTGATGACTACATTGAACCCTTGACTTTGTATTTGCGTCGTTATCATGAAGATGATGGTGAGCGTGAGTCCATGAGAAAGGAGCATTTGTTGAAATGTCTAATGGTTGATCCAGCTTCAGGCAGCAACCTCACGTCTAATGGTGATGCATCAAATGGAAGAATTTTTCAGTGTGCAGATAGTGACGTTGATACTCAATTTCTCTGTTGTTGGAACTTTAAAAGCGGTGAAGAAAGTAGACTATCTTTTTTAATGTTACTTAGTTTTCTATCTTTTCTAGGATATTTCTTGGCTGTTTGTTTATTTGTTTTGCTACCTATATATTAAGTATTCTGTTGCTTGTGACTTGTACATACTTTGATGCAAAATCCTTGTAATTATCTTTTTAGTATTTATTTTACTGTTGGCCCCTTGAATCTTACCTCTGACGTGAATGATTTGTGTGTATTTATATTTTGTCACGTAGAATTTGAGTATTTATATATTTGATTAAATTTTAAATAGTTAAAGTGTTTACTTGAATACTGACAAAGTTAAAAATTGAAGTCAAAATCTACATATACTGATTTTGAATACGTATTTCACATGTGAGTCTGATAAAAATATTATATACAGTATGAATCAGATTAAAATCACATTGTAATAAGTTACAAATTGTTCATGACCAATAAAAATGATAATTTGAAATAAAAGCACTTAGACAAGTCAACCCAAAAAAAAGACCCAATGAATCTACTCAAATAACTTGTCTATTATATGCCAAATGATTATACATTTGATGAACCTACAAAATTTGGACAATAAACTTGGTTAAATAATTAAAAGATTTCACACCTAAACTATTAAAAGTTTGAGAAACACACATAAATTATCACTTATTAGTTTGAGAAACACACCTTAGTGGTGTATGTAATACACTCGTTCTTTTATTGGAGAAAACCTTACCACATTGACAATAAATAAATAAATATTATTAAATTGTTACGCCGAAAAGGACTTTTTATTTTTGAAAAGAAATTTCGAGAATCAAAAATCAATTTAAGACTCAATTAGTTTGAGAAAAATCAATTCTCGAGATTCGAAAGAAGACAGAGAGTCGCCACCTAATTTTATGGATAATCAGGAAACCATTAAAATATTTTAAAAGACTAACAGAAAATCTTTAAAAAATTTCAAAGAAAAGAGTTCGAGTTCACATTTTCACTTCGAGAAAATTTTACGCACTCGAAATAGCCGCTAAATGCGGTTATCCGGCGATTATGAAATTTGACTAACTCTGAAAATATATGCTTGACTTAGAAAGAGTTGACTGGTATTGAAGTTAACTAATTTTGAAACGACTGACTATGTTGAAAATTGAACCAAGTAAAAAATCACATTTTTTATTTTTTATTTTTTATTTACTTTTTAAATTTTTATGAAAAACGTTTTCAAAAATAAGTAAAATAATAAAAAAAATAACATAAATGGTTTCAACATGCTGAGAAACTTAATTAGATTAAAACCAATAATAATAGACAATTGTCAGCACCCAAACATATACAAATATGTAACAATAATATAAGAAGAGAGTTGAAGTGCGCCTTTATCCCATTTAAATCTCTGTTGAAGCCTTCGGGTCTTTTCCTTGTGTCGCTGTATGACTGTTCTCCGAAGTCGAGGGAGTACAGGTTGACTCGAAGAGGATGAGGTTTGGGCCTCCATGGCCCAAGGAAATGCAGATGAGAAAAGAGTCCCCAACGGACTCGAATTGGTAAACTCATGCAAAGAAAAGAGACATGGATTAGCAAAAAACTCAAAATAACACTTAAGCATAACTAACTCTCCTAAAACAGAATGACGAGCCCAAACACTTGACTCCAAAGCAGTGGCAAGACAACATGCATAGCCATAGAAAGTCCCAAGACCAAAAACGAATCACGTAAATCTGAGCATGGATTTGAATCCAATGACATGGTCAACTCTATTACTACTGGTCCAATTCACACTCTAAGTTTCGGACAAATCCCATAAACAAAAGGCTACAAACTAGGAAGAGAAATATATAGGCAAAATTTAACAAAATAAACTGAATTTTTAAACAAAGAAAACAGCATGTAATCCCTGCAATAACATGTAAATAATTTGACAACCTTTCAAATGGGTTTAAGAGCTTCTGAAGAGGACAAAACAGAAGCAACAAATGTAAAATGAAAACACATGCATTCTTAGAATCTAGATATTGAAAGACTCAAGCCAATTAATGCAGAATGTGATATAAACCAGTTAAGGGACCAACTCTTAACAGACTCACCTATAAGACTGAAAGAATAAGCAATGGAACACACGAAACATCAGTGTAGTAACATGACGATGCGAACAGGAATAGCAGATAATGAAGAACATATGTTATCATGTGATTTCCATTGATTAGCTGAACGAGAAAATAAACAAACAGGTTTCCTTACTTTCATCTATGGTTTAATACATTTTTGACTTATTCAGACCAACCATCACAGACATACGTGTAGAGGAATCATTGGGAACAATACATATGTGAGTATATTGGTAACTTAAGAAAGAATTACAAATTGGCATCTGATTCGAAGAACCAAAGGACTTAGCAGAAGAGCTACTAGACTAAATTTGAGTGTTACAGCATGTATTCAAGCAACAAAATCGTTTCAGCAGCAGTTTCAACAAGTAAAATCGACAGCTAAGCAAAATCCTCAATACTTAAACATGGCTTTACGATCCTGGAAGATATTTTGACAAGTAATGAATGCAGTAACCATAAATTTATCAACTCACCATCACAGCTATTTTTAGCAAAGAAAACTGAGACTCATATATTGAAGGATTAATTTTCAAATCATAACGCAGTGGAGATGCATCATTTTAGGGGTTTAAAACCGATTGCGACTTGATACGATCAAACACACAGTATTGACTCAACAACGTCGACTAGTTGATTAATGTCATCACAAACAGAATCAGAAGTGTATTATCAACAAACAACGACAGTACCACAACATCAATTCGTCATAACAACGAGACCAGCCAAGTCAAACAAACGCAGACCTAATCATTTCGACAGAGCTATAAGGTTCACTTTGACCACACTATGAGATTCGAACTAAATACAAGGGTTGAGATATTACCTTTTTCGGGGCGGTGAAACTGGGACGACGAGCTTGACGAAGCTTCGAATTCACACCACTACGAGCCCCAAACTGCCTATACTGACTCAAACCAAGAATTTCAAAACCTTCCCAAAATCTACAAAGCTTCTGGAAAATAGATTTGAGAAAAATGAACTATGTCTGAATGCTGTAAATTCAGAATAGTTGTAGAAATCAATTGGGTTTCTTTGCTAGGTTCTTTTTTGAGCTTCCGAACTGCTTCGAAAAAATGGAGAAGAGGCGATTAAATAGGGATTGTTAGGGTTTTTTTTTTTTTTTGATTTTCTTCTTGGGGATCGAATTTGAACTTTTTGACTTCAAATTCCATCTTGGGACTCAACAACAAATCTTCAACGGATTCCAAAACCCGACTGCATGCGTGCTCGGTCAATTTTACAGAGAGAAAGAAATGGTGAGTTGTCAGGGCACGCGTGAAGAGAATAGGATTGTGAGACGTGCAACGTCAGCTTTGACTCGAATCGATGCACGCATGGGGACAACGGGCTGCGGGTTCGACACTCGCGTGGGCGAAAGACCTTGAAGAAGGTGAGGGAGCTGTCGATTTGGTCGGGGATGTTCGTTGGTGCGATTTGCGGAGGAAGACGAGTGTGTGGGTATGGGAAGGGGGAGAATGGGTCGCGGCGCCGCTTGACGGAGACTGGTCGCGGCGCCGCTTGACGGGGTTGGGGCGACGGGCGGCTAGGGTTTTGGTTTGGGGAAAACTAAAAAATGAAGAGGAAGCAGATGGGGGTAAACAGAATAAGGGGCGCGTGGGGGTATTTCAATTTTTTTTTATTTATAATTATTATATATATATAAAAAAATTGTTTAAAAATTTTTGAAATAAAATAAAACACTCGATGATTAATTTGACACCGTAGAGGGTAAAAATTGGGTGTCAACAAGTTAAAAGTAAAAAGGTTAAAGTATAAATATTTTTTCAAAAAAATATTATTTTTTAAAAAATAAAATTTAAAATATTTTTCTCACCTACGCCATTGCTCCCACTCCCGTGTACCATCCACCTACCCTAACAATCCCGCCCCTTTATTTTTTTTTTATCTCTTTTATAAAATATTTCTTAAAAATTCAAACTTTAGTCCCTACTATTTTTTTAAAATAAATAAAATTCTATCTCACTTACATCTAATCCTCCGCTCCTAATTTATTTTAATCTTTTTAATATTTGTTTATAGATATATACACATATTTTTAGAAAAATATTTTTTTCTACTTGATTATCAACTATAACAGAAATAAAAAATTTATTTTAAAATCTTGCTACAAATAAAAAATAATGTTCTAAAAATAATTAAAAAAACAAAAATCGAGGATTAAGCGGGTAGCGTAGAATTATTTTTTCTAAAAATAATTAAAATAATATCTAGATTATTATTTTAAGAGGGAGATGCAGTAAGAATTTTTTTAAAAAAATTAGAATTTTTGTTTGGGGGCGGGGGATAAGGTGAGAGTAAATAGTGGGGTGGGGTAAGAAAAATATTTATATTTTATTTTATAATTTTTTAAAATAATAATATTTTAATATTTAACTTTAACTAATACTATAATTTATTCATTTTTTACCGAGGTGGAACGTTTTGTGTAGAGTGTGACGTAGGCATGTGACATTTTTTTAAAATAAAAGAGAGAGTAGCACACACCATGATGAGAGTGAAGTAAAAGATAGATGTGTGTTTCTAAAACTAATAAGGTATAATTTGCGCGTATTTGTCAAACTTCCAATATTTTAGGTGTGAAACTCAAAAAATAATATAGTTCAGATGTGTTTTGTATACTTATCTCTAATTAAAATAATGAATTATATTTTTTGTGTTATTTGTTCCAAACATGTGACGCATTATTAATTATGTACAAAAATTATAAAATGGTTCTGATATGACTGCAGAAGAAAATTTTACATACCTAATATCATTAAATAAGATATCCTCTTTTAATTACTACTATCATTTATATCTATACTAATTTGCTTTTGTGTTTTTTATTATTTTCATTATATATTTTTGTAATCTTTGCTTATGCTTCTGCTGTTGGATCGGGTCGCTTTACGCATAGTTATTTGTAAATATTCTCTTTGTTCTTATGAATAAATGGCCTGGCACGATTTAAAAAGATTTAAAACTTTTTAAAATAATTCAATTTATATAGTTTTTTTAAAAATAAATATGTACTTACTTCGTTTGAAGATGAGATATTACTCATATTAATTAGGGTAACATCTCTCATTTGAAATTTTAATTGCTATTTTCTGAATACGTTCGTTGCACGTGCGTCTCATGTAAATTTTTATAAATCCATTAGAGCAATTAAAATTTTATTGAAAACATGCATGTAATGAGTACTAAAATATAATTATTAAAGACAAATCTTTAAAATACAACAACAATACCAAATGAGCATGGGGATAGGGTGTGAATGGGAGGTGAAGAAGAAGAAGTGTAATGACCCGGATATTGTACGACTTCATTAAAACTCGAGGATTTCATTTTTGGACAACATTTTGACCAAGTGTCTTTTCAAGGGAGACTACACGGCTCGTATGACTTGATACGGGTTGTATGACCCTCCGTGGAGTTGATTTCATATAATTTTCATAAAATTCTTCTAAGTATGAGATCTTCAAGCTCAAGCTAGGTTCACCTTTAATCCTTCAATTCAAGCTCATTTATGTTGTTTAAGACCATCATGGGTCTTCTACATCAAGTCAAGTTCAAGAAATTTTATTGGCTAAGTTTTTCTTAAGTACCGGTTGAAGGGTCAAATTTAAATGGACATATCTCTTAGCACAAAATGAGATGGGTGGCCCACAACCTATCAAATTAAAACTCTTTGAATTAACTTTCCAATGCACTTGGTCTCACCTCATTTTGAGTTCTAAGCAAGAAGTTATGACTTTTTTCGTAAAATTTGTCTGGGCTAGACGGGAGGCTTCATGACCCGTGAAGTGCTTCACGACTTGTGAAGCTAGGCGTGAGATGTTGCGGGTAAAATTTAAAGAGGTATTTTATTGAGGTATTTTTGATATTTTGACCTATCCCCAAGGCTTTTTAAGATCTTTAAACGCCCCTTTATATTCCTAAACCTCTCCTACACTAATTCCAAAACCCTCATTCAAGACTAATTCACTCAAGCCACTCTAGAATCTTATTCCAATGAACTCTTGAAGATTTTCAACTTGGGAGCAAGAGGACTCAAGTCTTCTTCAAATTCGTTTGGGTTTCTTCATCTTGGTGGAGGTATGTGGGTTTGATCCTTGATTCCTTCCAATCAAGGAGACCCAAATTTTTTCAATCAAATTTCATGAATTTAAACTCTCTTTGAATATGAGTTTTGATTATTTGGATTTATTAAATTAAATTGAGGTATGGGCTGTACATATTTGATGATTTTAAGTTACTTTAAGCCTTATTATGATGATTTACATTGAGTTTACGAAATTATGAATATGCATGTCCCCTTTTAAGACTTGTTTATGCATAGGTGATTATATTATGATTTTAAATGTTGATTTAATTATGTTTTTACTTGAATTTCATATTATATTATTGATTTTAGGTTGAATCTTAATTATCCATGCTATCCTACATCATTCATGACATTGGATTCTATGGTAATTATGAAGCGGGTTAAGCCCAATTATGTATTATGATATGATTTTGACAAGCTATTGGTTATGACAAGAATGTGATCACATACATGTCTATGATTATGGCTCTTGGAGCATTTTGGGTGCTTGCACCATCTTGTATATGAATGGGCTATTCCTATGCATGAGTATTATGACTATGAATTATGAATTTGACATTTGAGCCTAAGTATGAATTATTATGAAGAAGTGTTTGGTTTTTTAGACTAAGAATGCATCAAAAGGATTTGGAAAATGACTATTGCCTCTTTTGAAAGCCTGTATATATATATACGTATATGTATTATTGTGGATGATGATTTAGCACCGATAGATTGGGGGCATTAGAGCTATCCCCAAGGGCTCTCTCCCTTTCTTTGAATTATGTGCCAGCATAGGAGTGGTAGTCATCACCGAAATGATCGGGTTATAAGGGATGACTATTCATTTATGATATGATATGATATGATATGTTTTGATATGGAAATCCTTCCGAAAATGACTGGGTCGTAAGGAAGGTGACCACCACATATGAAATAACTGGGTCGTAAGGTGTGATGTAGATTACCTTTGGCAAGTGATCTTGTCTCACCCAATGGGAGGTCAAAATCGAGCAAATTTATGTAATAGCTCGCATGGGTTTGAGATGTCGGTTATGGTCACATCTCCACTATATATGAGCATCATTTACATTTCATGCATCATGAATTTAAAACATCTTGTTATACTACATTCCTTGCTATATATATCTCTTTCTATATTATGTGCCCTTGTCATCTAACATCGTATGCAGGTTTTATGACTATGAATTATGAATTTGGAATTTGAGCGTAAGTATGAATTATTATGAAGAAGTGTTTGGTTTTTAAGACTAAGAATGCATTGAAAGGATTTGGAAAATGACTATTGCCTCTTTTGAAAGCCTGTATATATGTATATGTATTCTTGTGGGATGATGATTTAGAACCTATGGATTGGGGGTGCTAGAGCTATCCCCAAGGGCTCTCTCCCTTTCTTTGAACTATATGCCAGCATAGGAGTGGTAGTCATCACCGAAATGATCGGGTCATAAGGGATGACTATTCATTTATGATATGATATAATATGTTTTGATATGGAAATCCTTCCGAAATGATCGGGTCGTAAGAAAGGTGCCCACCACATATGAAATGACCGGGTCGTAAGGTGTGGTGTAGATTACCTTTGGCAAGTGATCTTCTCTCACCCGATGGAAGGTCAACATCAAGAAAATTCATGTAATAGCTCGGATGGGTTTGAGATGTCGGTTATGGTCACATCCCCACTATATATGAGCATCATTTGCATTTCATGCATCATGAATTTTATAGCATCTTGTTATACTACATTCGTTGCTATATATATCTCTTTCTATATTATGTGCCCTAGTCATCTAACATCGTACGCAGGTTTTGGTAAGTCATGCATTGCATCCCGCATACTTAGTACATTCAAACGTACGAACATATACTTTTGCCTACATGATCTCACCATGTAGGGACCGAGGACTACGATCATCCACCATACGACTTTAGCTGAGATCCACCATTCCTCTATCTTATGTAACTTTTGCTTATGCTATCTTTACTTGAGGGTGAGCTTGGGACATATCTTGGCCCCCGTCCCATCTTATGACTAAAGACATTGTTGGAATCTTGTAGACTCTCGTCGGATCTATGTATTATGTGTTGTATTTGGAGCTTACGGTTATGGATATCTTTTGGATATGACTATTATGAATTTTTTTATGAGGATTATGATATTTATGTATGTTTGATGTGGAAGATCCTAAGTCCCGAATTGCCCCCATAGAGTGAGTCATACTTACCCGCCCCTTAGTTTTTATGTGCTACATGTTATGTGAATCCATATTAATCTCTTTCCCTATGATATCCCCATAGCATGAGTCATACTTTTCTGTCCCTTAGAACTATGTGTTTACTTTTTGAATATGCTTTCGAACCAATAATGTGAATTTTGGATACTTTGAGGCTTGTTTGGGGAATCTCGGGTTCCCATTCGCTATGTCACTCCTAGACCCTAAGTATGGGTCATGACAAGAAGAAAGAAAGAAAGGAGTAGGGATGAATTTAAAATTAAAGTTAAAAAGAGAGAAAAAAAACAAAAAACTTAAAAACTAAGAAAAAGGCTATAATTTTAAATTGAAGTAACACGTGTCATGTAATGATTGGTGTGTGATAACATTTGCTTTTTAAAATTGGGGATTAATTGAAAAATGATGTAATAACATCAGTTCAAAATTATTTAAGGGGGTAACCAATGTAAGTTTATAAATAACTTCTGCGCTTGGAAAAATTGTGTTATCTTTGTGAGTACCTCGAGTTTGAGATTTTCATGCGGCACTTGACAACTTACTCACGAATCTTTCATGATCAAGTGGCGGGTGGTGACACTTGGCTAAGAGAAGCTTGATAAGTTGCATTTGAGGATTTGTGCCTGTTATACCGGTAAGCTTAACAACTCTGAGGTGATTCAATGTCACATCCAATAAGCCTTCAACTTTCCGTAGAATCTCATCCATAACATCACCTGATGTTTTTAAGTCAAGAGCGCATAAAGCCACATCTAGAGAAATATGAAATAGGTAAAGATATTTAAGAGAAGCTATAACTCGAGAACGACGCTTCTTGTCCTTAGGAGGCATGATTTCCAGTAAGAACCAGCATGAAATAAACAATAATACAAAGGTAAAGAATGGCAAAACTATTTGGACAGAGTAAACAAACATCATAGAAATTATTCACATTATCAATCAACACGCGATAACAGTTAGTTAAAAAGAATGGCTGCATTCCAACTGAAGCCACTCTAATAAAACCCCTTGAATAAACAACAAGAATCCAAAACTTATTAAGATATATTATTCAACAGGAAAATTTATAAATAAGAAAAAACAAATCCAGAATCACATAGTCTTTTACCGATTATAAGCTTGATAGTCTGACATCTATAGCTACAAGATAAGGGAAAGATCATTATCAAATATTTGGCTAGATTTGATGTCAAACAAGCCCAGGAAACATCCTCTCTACCTTTATGAGGTAGTGGTAAGGTCTGCATACATTTTCCCCTCCCCAAACCCTACTTGTGGGATTCCACTAGCTATGTTGTTGTTGTTGTTGTTGTTGTTATTGTTGTATCCGACATCAAACTAGCAACTTTTAGCTCTAAAATTTGAATAGCTAGTCAAAATTAGTAGCTTTCTTCTATCAATTTGTATCATCATAGCTTGTTGGGAAGTAAATCCTATCAATCAACTATATTTCTATGGTCCTTATACTCACCAAACACTCTAACAACTATGATCTAGCTTCTCCCACAAAATAGACTTCTCCTACAAAGGACTTACTTACAAAGGCAGGTCCATGATGTAAACTTAAAAGGTCATTGGATATTCAAAGCTATGGATTCATACATACTATCTGTTGCAACTTTTGTGAATTTATGCTTTGTGTTGATAGTACTAGGTTCAGATAAATTTGATAATACAACTATACCCTCAAATCATATGTCCCACAAAATTTATATGAAATAAAACATGTCGTTAAACAACAACAATCCTTTCTCATAATGAGGTATATAACCCTACTAGACATAAAGACAGCCACGAGATCAAGTTGGTATGCTTCTATTGCTGCCAATTTGGTTTAGACTTACAACTTACAAACCGAGTCAACCCAAGTGATATTTGTCAGCCTTAATTACAAGTTTTGAATTTGAACCATGAGTAATGAGTATGAAAAAAAAATTCTCTTAAGGAGCATTTACTCTGTAAATTGCCCTATACGATGTAACTTCAAATTAATCATTACATTATCAAACATTAGTTGAGAGAAAAAAATGTAATTAACAAGTGAAAGGTTCTCTGAACAAAAGAAATGCTACATATCACATGTTATTTAATCATGAGAAATTAAAATTGAAAAAATTACAGCCCAATATCTTTGATTAGTATATGTTTTATAACATATGCACCCAACATGTATATAAATAGTGTATTTTAATACTAATTACACATATATTATATATAGTATGCATACTATACATAATATATACAACCCCAAGTATACATGTTGACCATTTTGGTAAATCAGATGGCCGTACATTTAGGCAAGTGTTCCATTAAAAATTATGTATGGTATTAAGTTGTCCTCTAAACATTTACTTTTTCATTTTTAGAGTGAGAGAGGAACTGATTGGATTGTTCAAAATCGAATCATAATTGACAAGTCAATCGTGAAAATGGTTTATTGATACTGGGTTATTGAATTAATGATTGATGGATGATGTATTGAATAAACGATTAACCCATTAAGAATTAAGTGAACCATGATCCCTAAAGCTTCTTGATGAGCAATAGAAAGAGTAGAATTTTCTTCATATACTCTATCTCCGAGGATTGTGAATCAATCTCCATCAGAAGTTATTTCTGCCGATTACTTTCCAATTATTCAATAGACACTGCCATGTCATGTAATTGCTTTTCAAGCCTGAGATATCTTCAGGACTTCACCTGAGATATTTTTGGACATAACAGCACGCTTCCCTTCCAAATCCTTCTTTTGAGAACTTAGTGCAGATATATGCTTTTTCTCCTCCGCTAACACAGAACAAGTAAATCCCTAGAAGCTTCATACAAAGTCCCTCCTCTGAGAAAGAAAGCGATTCATTTTCTTGAATCTGTATGCACAGAAACATAATTAATTTGACTTATGACATTCAAAATTAACTTGAAATGTCTATGAGATTGAGCAAGGGAGAAAAGAACTGGAATATAAGGAAGCTATTGTTTTGAAGAAGAATAATCATTCAACTTTCAAAGGTCCTATGTTCGAAAAGAAAACTATTGTATTGAAGAAGGATAACCAAAGAGAGTTGTTAGTTTCAAAGATATTAGTGAACCAAAGGTGAATAAAGGACATTTTGAATACAAAGGTAGATGACAGGGGCATTTTAAGCGCAATAGGTGGATGAAAGATATTTTTGTACCATTTTCAATAGTTCCAAGGCCTTTTAGGCCCTTCTCTGTAAGATATATTCTCTTGAAGGAACTTTGAAAAGGATTATTAACGTGATTTTCTGTGCAAGCACTACAATAGCAAATACATAATCAAAAGAGAGTTATACTGCCAAAAAAAGGGAAAAAATATCACAAAATCTGACATGTATGTAACTGAGTAGAAATGGAGAACCTCTACCTATTGTTGGATGGTGTTACCCTTATAGAACGTTCTGGGGTTATGTTGTGGTCAGATTAAATTGACAGGAGTGCTCACAACATTAATTCAAGAAGGGTAAAAATGGGTCGTGAGTCAAAGGGGCATGAGAAGAGGTGAAGGGTGTGCTACGAGCGCGTGAGAACTGAATCGTGTCAGCCATATCCATAAATGTATCACACCTACCCGCAACCTACATTATAGACAAATAAAGACCTACGTGATCCTCTAAAGAAAATGCCAACTAGGTCTATGTTTATGTCTACGTTTACATTAAGGGCAAGCTTATGGAATCTTGAAGCAATTTGAGACATCTTTTTGGAGAGTGAGAGTTGTGTACTTATTCTTGATCTTCTGACTAGATTCCTAGTGGTGTGCATGGGTAACTCTTCTTGGTGAGGGCACATAATCATTCAGGGTTAGGAACTAGATGAACTATTAAAGATTCTGCATGAGTCCGTATGTATACATGAGTGCTTGCAGCAATTAGTTTCCGCCCAGGGCACCGAAAGTTGTTCGCTATAGTTCATAGATTTCGATCACATGATGTTGGTTGCACATACTACTATAGGGAGTCTCATGCATGTGTAATGGTTTGCCCGAGGACGGACGAAACTCTAAGTGTGCAGTGGTGATCTTAGGCGTATGTATACGCCAAATTAACCAATAATGCCTATAAATCGAGTGCATTCAGAAGATAAATTAATAGAGTCCAGGTGTTTGAGTGTCATTTTCTCTTATTTTGCTAATGTAGGGCCAAGTGTGCTTGTTGGTTGTGTTTCTACAGGATTTTGCATTGATTGAGAAGTTTGGGGTTAAACCCAGACTCGATGGAAGAGCACAACTCGAAACTTGGAGAAGGAAGATCAGTAGAAGCAACCAAGAGACCAAAAATCCATGTGGCAGACTTGGGAACAAGGTTGTGGATGCTGTAAAATGCAAAAAAAGGATCGAAACCAACGAGGTGCAAGGTCCGCATTGCGAACCTGTTCAAAAGTATGCAGAATTGTCCAGTCAAAAATTTAAGTGAGAATATAGGAAAATAAGGGGTCCGTCAGGTACGCGACGCGAAAAAGTCGAAATACGAGATCTTTATTATTTCTCTATCTTAGACTTTAGGTTTTAACATTGGTTTTTATGCAAGGAGTACTGTAAAGGCGGCGGAGAATTATTTTCCACTAATAATTTGGTTAGTTTAATCTTTAGAATTTGCTTTTTGATGTTTTCCACTTTATTCATAATGTATTCCAAGTCCATGAGTGGCTAAGCATCCATATTCTGGGGTTATAGCCATAGACTTTCCGCTCAATTCTATGTTTAGAGGTGTTGTTAGAATATTATGATGTATTTATGCTATAAGCTTGACTCTTAACCTTTTTTTATATTCAAAGACTTTCCTTAGTCCCATTTCCCTTATTTATGTCTTTTGTTGTTATTTACTTTGCTTCCGCCACCTAGGATGTGTGGTTAATATGCTAAAAGGTTTATTTGGGTCCCTTCGGGCTCCCATTTGCCGTGTCACGTCTAGGCCCTAGGCTTGGGTCATGAAAAACTTGGTATCAGAGCACTAGGTTGTTAATGGTCCTTGGAATCCAACACCACTGCATCAATTAAAGTCTTGTTCATGGTTGTGAAGTGCACCATAACTATGAGTAAGAGGCTATGAGGCGTTTAGGAAATGTTTCCCTTCTTTGTCATCTATGTCGTGCTTTAGAAGTAAGGTAAGGCTTTTTCCTCTAATGAATATTCCTTGCTATTCTAGATCATACCGATTCCAAGAGGAAGAAGAGCCCGTAAACCCGAGGAGCAACCAGCCCCTCCCGCTCCTCAAGATGGGGGAGTGGTCCATGATGAGTTCTGAAATGGTTGTTGCTTCCCTAGCACATGCAAGTGTATGCGGTCTCACAAGTAATATAGTGGCCCTAATTAAAGAGCCGGGTTGTCGAACCCAAGGGATTTGAAGGTATTTAGTAGCTTCTCTCGGTTATCACGTTCGTGGTGTTTTCGTAGAAAGAGTTTTAGTTGTTGGGAAAGCAAATTGTAAAAGAAATAACTTTCTAATAAACTAAGATGACTTTCACACAAGATGTCAATCAAAGATGCAATTCTAGGGTTGTAACCTTTACGACTCTGTCTAGTCTTAACAGTATCTATCTATGTCTGGTTTCCTGATTATTGATTCACGGGGTTTAATTTACCTGAGCAGGTTACACGCCTCTGTCGGCCTACAGTTATTGACTGCCTAACTACATCATTGAGCGGGGATAGACAGACCAATAAAAATGTATTGAAGCTATCTTCGCGTACATGAACCAAGCAAGGTGTAAGGGTAGTTGTCATAGGTCTCCCTTACATGAATCAACCTAGTTTCCTAGTATTGAACAAGCTCCCTATGCTATTGTGTTCTATTCATTCGAACATCTCTCGAATCCAGAATGAATAACAAATCTACTCCCTAGTTTGCCAGACTCTAAAGTATAGATATAAATAACATAAGAATAATCGAAAGAAACCATTCCTAGATGCCAAAAGTTAAGAACTACACATAGTCTGTGGCTACAACCCCAGAATATAGAGTCTTAGCCACTCATGGACGTGGAATACATCATGAATGAAGTGGAAAACATCAAAAACCAAAATCTAAAGATTAAACTAACCAAATTATTGGTGGAAAACAGTTCTCCGTCGCCTCTACAGTACTCCTTGCGTAAAAACCAATGTTAAAACCTAAAGTCTAAGATAGTGAAATAATAAAGATCCTATATTTCGACTTTTCCGTGTCGGGTCCTCAGGTACGCGATGTTGACCCCTGATTTTCCTGTATTCTCAGTTAAACTGTTGACTGGACAATTCTGCACATTTTTGAACAGGTGCGCGACACGGACCTTGCATCTCCTTGGGTTTCGATCCTTTTTTGCATTTTACAGCTTCCACAACCTTGTTCCAAGGTCTGCCACATGGATTTTTGGTCTCTTGGTTGCTTCTACTGATCTTCCTTCTCCAAGTTCCAGGTTTTGATCTTCCATCGAGTCCGGTTTTAACCCCAAACTTCCCAATCAATATAAAATCCTGCAGAAATACAACCAACAGGCACACTTGGCCCTACATCAACAAAATAAGAGAAAATGACACTCAAACACCTAGACTCTATTAATTTATCTTCTGAATTCACTCGATTTATGGGCATTATTGGCTAATTTGGCATATAAATACACCTAAGATAAATTCTATCACTATGTTGGCCCATGCCATGACGAATCAATTGAACCAAGCGACCCAAACCCCTCATGCTCCTACTCCGACCTCAAGGGTATGGGATTTTACTAGGATGAATCCACCGGAGTTCTATGGGTCCAAGGTGGATGAGGATTCCCAAGAATTCATTGATGAGGTGTATACGGTGTTATCCATTATGGGGGTTAATTCTTAAGAAAAAGTGGAGTTGTCGGCCTACCAACTCAAAAGGGTGGATCAAATATGGTTTACTCAATGGAAGATGGAGAAGGGGAATGGTAATGTTATCCTTTGGGAATAATTCTAAGTGGCATTTCTCAATTGGTTCTTTCCTATTGAGCTAAGAAGAGAAAAAGATTATGGAATTTATGAATCTAAAGCAAGGGTCTATGAGTGTGAGGGAGTATGCCCTCAAGTTCAATCAACTCTCCAAGTATGCCCCACAATTGGTTGTCGAGCCAAGGTCAAGGATGAACAAATTTATGTCGGGTGTATCTGACTTGGTGAATGAGGAGTGCCGGACCGCCATGTTAGTAGGTGATATGGATCTATCGTGCCTCATGACATATGCCAAACAATTGGAGGGGGAAAAGCTTAGAAAGAGAAGGAGTGGTGAGTCCAAGAGGGCTCATTTGAAGGTGGATTCTAAAATTCCAAGGGTGGCCAGTTTCCTTAAGGCCACAAGTTCTGAGGCCAAGGGTAATCCAATACTTCCAACAAGAGGTTTGCCAATGATAAGGTGCCTAATTAAAAGGTTCCAAGGTGGTAATGGAGGAATGGTAAAGCCTAGATGTCCAAGGTGTGAAAAGATTCATAGTGTCCTTTCTTAAGAAATTCAAGTGCTTGCTTTGGTTGTGGTGAAGTTGGCCACAAGGTTATTGGTTGTCCTCATGCTCAACCCAAAGGTGGAGAAGGTCGTCCACAAGGCCAAGGTGAAAATGCAGGTCAAAGGGGAAAAAGAGGCCAACAAGGGGGTGCACCAAGGCAAAATAGATTCTATGCTATTCAAGGGAGACAAGAGGTGAATGAGGTGCCCGATGTCGTCACCGGTATATTAAAGGTTTTTGATTTTGATGTGTATGCTTTGATAGACCCGGGTACCACTCTTTCTTTTGTTACTCCTTTTGTTGACAAAAATCTTCATGTTAGTCCCAAATTGTTGTGTGAACCTTGTGAAGTGTCTACCCCGTTGGTGAGTCCCCATTGTTTCTAAAAGAGTCTATAGAAATTGTCCTTGGTTCATTTTGCATAAAATCTTGCCTTGTGATTTTGTTGAATTAGATATGGTGGATTTTGATGTCATTCTTGGGATGGATTGGTTGCATGCATATTATGAGTCTATTGATTGTAGAACCCATAGGGTTAGATTCAAATTCCCTAATGAACCCGTTCCTTGAGTGGTAAAGTTGTGATGTGGTGGCAAGGGTAGATTCATTTCTTGTCTTAAAGCCCAAAAGTTTATTTCTAACAAGTGTCTGTATCATCTTGTGAGGGTTAGAGATGTTGAGTCCAAAGTCTTTCCTATAGAGTCAGTTCTGGTGGTTAATGAGTTTCCTGGTGTCTTTTCCGATGAGCTTCCCGGTGTTCCTCCCGAAAGGGAAATAGATTTTGGTGTAGACCTCCTTACATATACTCAACCCATTTCTATTCCCCCGTACTTTGTGGCCACAGCGGAGTTAAAGGAGTTGAAATGTCATGCCCCAGACCTAGGGCCTAGATGTGACCGGTAAATGGGGAACTCGAAGAGACCCCAAACAAGCCTCATAGCATATCATTATACATCCTTGGTCGCGGAAGCAATTAAAATGACGATAAGAGATAGGCATAAAAAAGGGAATTGGGAGCAAGGGTAAATTTCCATATCATAAACACCAAGAAATGAGAGAGTCAAAGCTCATAGCATAGATACATAACATGTCCAACAACACCTCTAAATGAAAGAGGTACAAATATTGCTCCTCCATGCCCACTTCGGCTCCCCGAGAGATACTATCGACTCGATGATTCTTCCAATGGGCCTTGACAAACTCTACGCCCTCATAAATCAACCTTTACTCATATCTACTAAACTTCTCCACCAGGCCTCCTTATAAGTCGACTCATCCTCCACAACGTCCACAACCTCAGAGTCCTACAAAAAAAGAATCACCAACACACCTCCTCAATCCTAGAAATGTGAAGAATTGGACGAACCATAGCCGTATCCAAAGGCACTTCCTATTCGTATGCAACCTCACTAACCGTCCTCAACACCCTATGAAGACTCACAAAACCATGAAGTCAATTCCCTCTTTACCAAGGCAAACCACACCTTTCATGAGCGAAACCCTTCAATTAGCCCCAATCACTAACTTTGGATCCAAGCTCTCTTCTTCTTGCTTTGATACAGGACTTTTGATGACTTTGGGCTATCTCTAACCTTTCCCTAATCAACCTTACCTTCTCCATAGAATCGAGAACTAGATCCGAACCCAATAAGGCCATCTCTCCCACTTCAAACCACCTACCCGGTGATCTACAATGCCTACCATAGAGAGCCTCAAAAGGAGCCTTACCGATGCTAGAATAATATGTATTGTTATAGGCAAACTCAATCAATGGAAGATGATCAGTCCAAAGTACAAGCCCTAAGCATATCCTCAAGTGTTGGATAGTTCTTTCGGCTTGGATATTCGCTAGAGGGCGAAAGGTCGTACTAAGTTTAACTCTTGTAAGTTTAACTCTTGTACCAAGGCCCTTTGGAAAAGACCTCTAAAAGTGAAGTGAATTGAGCACCATGATCCGATATAATAGGCAAGGGCACCCCATGCAATCTCACCAATTCATGAATGTCCAATTAAACATACTATTCGGCACCATAAGTAGTCTTAACTGATAAAAAAGTGAGCTAATTTGTCATCTTATCAATCACAACCCAAATGAAATCAAAACCCTTTCTAGTCTTGGGCAACCCAACCAAAAAATCCATATTAATCACCTCCCACTTCCAAGTAGGAATCTCCATGTCTTGGGTTAGGCCACCCGCCCTTTGATATTCGACTTTAACTTGTTGACAACAATGACAACTGCAACCAAATTTGGCAATGTCCCTCTTCATGCCTCCCTACTAATACACCTCTCTCAAATCTCTATACATTGGGTAGAAATAGGGTGAATAGAATAAGAAGGACTATGTGCCCTCTCAAGGATTTTCTCTTTCAAACAATCAACACAAGGCACACACAAACTACCTTGGTACCTAAGGGTACCATCTCCCTCTTGGGAGAAAATCTCCACCTTACCATCCTTTACCAATGCCTTCAATCCCAACAAAGTGGTATCAAGATCTTGTTTAGCTTTTACATCATCAACCAATGAAGATTTAGAACCATCAAGACAATAACACCACCATTGTCAACCACTTCCAGCCTAACCTCCAATCTAGCCAACCGATGCACCTCCCTAGCCACCCCTTTATCACCACCATGAACATATGTTAGTCCACCCATATACACCCTACTCAAAGTATCCACCATAACACTAGCCTTACCAGGACGATAATGCACAACCACATCATAATCCTTAAGAAGTTCTGACCACCTCCTTATCTCAAGCTAAGATCCTTCGGGTGAACGTATATTGGAGACTCTAGTGAATGGTAAACATATCAACATGTACCCCACATAACCAATGACACCAAATTTCGAAGCAAAACCATGATGACCAACTCAAGGTCATAGGTAGGATAATCCTTCTCATGCATCTCAAATTATCTAAAAGCGTAGGCTCCCACCTAACTATCTTGCATCAATGCACAACCCAAACCAACCCGGGATACATCACAACACAACAAACCCTTCCCAACCCATCCGATAAAGACATGATACAAGCGGAGATAAGCTTATTCTCCAAGGCTTGGAAACTCTTTTCACACTCAATGGTCCACAAGCTTAGCCTTCTTTTAGGTCAACTTAATCATGGGAGAAGCAATAGAAGAGAACTCATTCACGAACCTCCGACAGTAACCCGCTAAGCCCCAAGACGCTCCGCATGTCCGATGGAGTCAATGGTCTAGGCTTGGTTCTAATCATATACGCCCCTTTAGGATCAATCTTAACCATCCCCCGACACCACGTGACCTAGGGAGGTAACCTCATCTAACCAAAATTTACACTCCACATACTTAACATCCAACTTCTCTTACCCTAAGATTCGCAACACTACCCCCAATGATTCACAAGCTCTAAATAAATCAATACCTTATCACTAGCGACTACCACAATCATAACAAGGTAGGGACTAAAGACCCCACTCATGAAGCCCTTCGACATAATCGGGCATAGGTCAAATCAAAAAGGCACCACCCCAAATTCAAGTATCGGGAAGGACTTCACTAACCCCCTGATCACCGGATTCACTTCAATAGGAATGACCTAGGTTCAACACCCCTAACTCTTACAAGATGATAAATGCAACCCTTAGAGATCAATTGTACCTTAAGACGAGAAACAAACTTACCCCTTGCAACCACCTTACAAGCCCCCACTCAAGAACGGATTAAATAGGGAATCAGAATTTAACTCTACGGGCCCTCTGTTCAATGGGGACACAACACCAACGCAACTAATCCATCCCAAGCATAGCACCAAAATCCACCACACCAAACCCAACGAGTTAGAAGGCAAGACCTAATGCCATATGAACATGGAACAATACCTATAAACTTTTAAACAACAATAGGCTCGCCAACGAGATAGACACCAACGAGAGTTCAGGACACACATGAAACCCACGAGCAACCAAAAGAATAATGAAAGAAATAGTGGCACACCGACCTATCAATGCAAACATATCAAAGCCAAAGGAAATTTTAACATATCGGTAGCAATTTCGGACACCTTATCCCCTTCTTGAGCCACTTGATCAACATGAACACCTTGATCCAATGGTCGACCACCTTTACACTTCCTTTGAATATATGGACAATTCATTAGCTTGTGACCCACTTTAGTACACCCATAACAAGCATTGGTCTTCCTCAAGCATGGTCACTATGGTACTTTCTACACCTTTGACACTCGGGATTAGTCATCCCATGAAACCCACGAGTAACCAAAAGAATAATGAAAGAAATAGTGGCACACCAGCCCATCAATGCAAACATATCAAAGCCAAAGGAAATTTCAACATATCGGTAGCAATATCGGACACCTTATCCCCTTCTTGAGCCACTTGATCAACATGAACATCTTGATCTAATGGTCGACCACCTTTACACTTCCTTCAAACATATGGACAATTCATTAGCTTGTGACCCACTTTACTACACCTATAACAAGCATTGGTCTTCCTCAAGCATGGGTCACCATGGTACTTTCCACACCTTTGACACTCGGGATTAGTCATCCCACCAATACTTCCTTCACTCTTATTGTGTTTATGAGGGAAATCCTTTAACTTATGACCCAACTCTCCACAACCATAACAAGCGTCGGTATCTCTCAAGAATGGGCCATCATGGTACCTACCACATTTTGGGGACATAGCATAAGGCATATCACCACCTTTATCTTTGAGACTTTGGAACTTTCCTTCAATACAGGCCCTCTTGGCCTCATCGCCTCTCCTCTTATCAATTGAAGTACTGGGAACACTCACTTGTTGGTAGAGGTGAGTTTACAACTTTGCCGCCGCTTTGGCCAACACCCAAAGAGTGTTGCGAACCTCCGCATTCATCATATCACCGTCCTGAGTAGCTGAGATATATCCTATAATGTAGCGGTTAGGGATTAGCAATAAGCCCTAGGGGACCTAACTCTATCGCACGACATAGATCATGAAGACGCGAAACATTTCCTAGAATGCCTCATAGCCTCCAAATCATAATCATGGCATGCTTCACAACTATGAATAAGACGTTAATCGATGCAGTGTGTTGGATGTCGAGGACCTAACAACCTAGTGCTCTGATACATTCTTTGTCATTCCCCGGACCTAGGCCTAGACATTACTGGCGAATGGGGAACTAGAAGGAACCCCAAACAAGCCTCATAGCATATCATTACACATCCTTGATCGGGGAAGCAATTAAAATGCAATAAGAGATTAGCATAAACAAGGGGAATTAGGAATGAGGGTAAATTTGCATGTCATAAACACCAAGAAATGAGAGATTCAAGGATCATAACATAGATACATAATATGTCCAACAACACCTCTAAACCTTAGATACTTAGCAGAGCCAAGACAAGCAACTAGGCTCACCCTTATGATGATGATAATAGGTAATTCAAACATCAATACATAGTCTAATCATAAGCTTGAGAAAAGATAGATATTGCCCCCGGACTTGAGGACTCACCATAAGCTAACTTGAATAATCCATGTAGCCACGAGGAGAATCAATAGGAGCTCCGGTCCCTACATATCATGTAGGCATAGAGTATGCGTTAGTACATTTGAATGTACTAAGTATGTAGGATGCAATGCAACAAGAGATAGACCTCATAGGCAAAATGCATAATGATAAGCAATAGATAACATACTAACAATGACATGTATGAATGATGATTGAAGTAAAATCATGCTTATATAGAACATAATACGAGTGTAAGGAGTGACCATTATAGTGCAATCCAAGGCCTACCACCCCCTTAGATAGGTGCATGAGGTAAAAACCCCTTCATGAGGTTGATGGAGTACAAACCCCCCAACAAGGTTGATGGGTACAAAACCCCAACAAGGTTGCCCGAGCCTACCACTCCTTGAACTAGGCTATCGAGGTACCAATCTCTCAACAAGGTTACCCGGGCCTACAACCCCTCGAACTAGGCTTGGTTATCCCTAACACTATAGAGATAATATCATACACACACACACTCCTTTCATCATTATATGCATACATCCCTTTTCATCATAATTCCATCATCATTTCATCATCATATAGTCATTCAACTCATAAAACATGCATAGGACCTTCAATTCCTCAAGATACCATAACCGGACATTTTATCAAACACTTGGCGAGTGTGTAATGCTAGTATAAAACCATGCAATTCAAGAGTGAAATCATACAAGAAAACTTGAAGTAAAATAGGCCACCAATACTTGGTAATACCATCTTGCAAAATACATTTAAACCCCTCATCAAATCCCAAGAGAGATCATGGTTCTAAAGCTTAAAAACATGTATAATCATAATAGGCAAATCATCTCATGGTATAGACTTAAAATGAGTAATCATGCATTTTCAACCAAACTTTCATAAAATCCCAATATACTATATGTTCATAATCTCTAATGAATAATACCCATAAGCAACACAACATGGAAATATGTAATTTTCATAGAAACGGAAGATTAGGTTTCATGGGTGAAAGGTACCCATGAATAAAATCCACATACCTTAGACCTTGAATTTCTTGAAATCGAGTTGTGAAAGACTTGAAGTATAGAAGTGGGTCTTGGAATCCAAAGCATGCTCTTTAGTGTCCTTGAATTTGTATTGGGGTTTTGATGGAGGCTCTTGAGAGAATTTTGAGAGTGTGTTCTAATTAGGAGTGACTTTGATCTTTATGAATAGAGTTAGGTTTTTAGGAAGTGTTAAGATGGCATAGGAGTTCCCAAAGTACCAATAGAAATGGCTAAATTTACGAAATGCCATTAATGAGGCAAAATTTGGCAAAAATCCGTATATACCCCTACACATACAAGTTCTACAATAATGGATATAACTTCTTCATCTGAACTCTAAATAATGTGAAATTAAGTGTGTTGGAAAGCTAATTCAAAGCTCTTGGATTTGCTAGGTCATAGGCCACCTAGTTCTTTATGTGCTAAAAGATATGCCCCTTTAAAGTTGACCCTCCTACCGGTACTTTTCTAAAACTTGGCTAACAGAAATTCCTTTGAACTTGGCTTGATGTAGGGGACCCACAATGGTCTTAAATGGAATAAATAATCTTGACTTAGATTTGAATGAGAGCTTGGAGCTTGAATGAGTTTCTTGTGATCCAGAAGTGAGTTTGGGGCACTTGACTTGGTGAAATATTTGTTTAAGTGTTTGAATGAGTATTGAGGAATGTCTTGTGTGATATGAGGGTGAAATATGGCTAAGTACAAGTATTTTCACGCATGGAAACACTTAGTTCCATGATCCAAAATTCTTGGATCGAATAAGAAAAACAACATACAAAATGAACTGAGGCGCGCCCTTGGCACGTCGTGCCTTGGGCGCGAAAACCTCATTGGAAAGTGAATTTTGAGAAAATGAAATTGTGATCCATTTGCTCTTAAATCAGGGTTATAATTATTTCCTACTCGATTTGACCCTTTGAACAAGAATATGAAGTCGAATTTTTGATATCATGCACAGATTTTGAGATATGAGGAAATTACAGTTTGGGGCACTTTTGAGGCACATTTTTGGGCACATTTTGGGGTCATTACATGAAAGAACAATTGAACAATTTGTTTGCAAAGGGTTTTGTAAGGCCTAGTAATTTTGTGAAGAAGAAGGATGGTTCTCTTAGAATGTGCATTGATTACTGGCAACTTAATAGAGTCACCATAAAGAACAAGTACCGTTTACCAAGGATTAATGACTGGTTTGAAGAACTTCTATGGGTTAGTCACTTTCTAAGATTGATCTTTGGTCTTGGTATCACCAGGTGAAAGTAAAGGAGTGTCATATTCCCAAGACGACTTTTCGGACTAGGTATGAGCACTTTGATTTTTGTGGTTATGTCCTTCGGGTTGACAAATGCACCGACTATATTTAAAGATCTCATAAATTGGGTCTTTAAACCCTACCTTGACTTGTTTGTGGTGATTTTTATTGATGATATCTTGATTTACTTCCATAGTGAGGAGGAGCATGTGAATCACTTGAGGGTGGTGTTGCAAATCTTGAGGAAGGAGAGGTTGTATGCCATATATGAAAAATGTGAGTTTTGGTTGAAAGAGGTTGCATTTTTGGGGCATGTGGTATTGTGTGATGCTATTTAGTAGATCCTAATAAGAAGGAGGTAATTAGAAATCGGCCTAGAGTTTTGACTCCATCGAACATTAGAAGGTGCTTAGGTTTGGCAGGTTATTACCAGAGGTTTGTGAATGGCTTCTCTTTTATTACTTCTCCTATGACTAAATTGACTCAAAAGAAGGTGAAATTTATGTGGACCGATGAGTGTGAAAAGATTTTCCAAACTTTGAAAGATAAGCTTGTCTCTGCTCCTATCTTGGCTCTACCAGAAGGGTTTTTTGTATATTATGATGCCTCAAGAATTGGTTTGGGGTGTGTTTTGATGCAAAGTGGTAAGGTCATAGCATATGGCTCTAGACAACTTAAGGTGCAAGAGAAGAATTATCCCACTCATGATCTTGAATTGGCTTCCGTGGTATTTGCCTTGAAAATTTGGCGTCAGTACTTATATGGGGTTCAAGTTGATGTGTTCACCGACAACAAGAATCTTCAATATGCGTTCACCCAAAAAGATATTAACTTGAGACAAAGAGGTGGTTAGAGCTCCTTAAAGATTATGATATGAGTGTAAATTATCACCTCGACAAAGCTAATGTTAGGGACGATGCTTTGTGTAGGGTGTCTATGAGTAGTCTAGCTCATGTTGATGATAGTGGCAAAGAGGTGGCTAGAGAGGTTCATCAGTTCGCTAGATTGGGAGTTAGATTAGAGGAAGTTGATAATGATAGTGTAGTGGTCGTTGGTGGTTCTAAATCTTCCTTCATTGAAGAGGTAAAGGCAAAACAAGATCTTGACCCCGCCTTGCTAGAGTTGAAGGCCTTGGTGAGAGATGGTAAAATGGAGGCTTTCTCCCAAGGGGGAGACAGTGCCCTTAGGTACCAAGGTAGATTGTGTGTGTCTAGTGTTGATGACTTGAAAAATAAGATTTTAGATGAGGCTCATAATTCTTCCTATTCTATTCACCCCGATTCTATAAAGATGTATAGAGATTTGAAGGAAGTGTATTGGTGGGGTGGTATAAAGAGAGACATTGCCAAGTTCATATCCGGATGTCACAATTGCCAATAAGTGAAAGCCAAACATCAAAGGTCGGGTGGCCTATCCCAAGATATAGAGATCCCTGCTTGGAAGTGGGAGGAAATCAACATGGATTTTGTGGTTAAGTTGCCTAAGACTAGGAAGCATTTTGACTCCATTTGGGTTGTTGTGGATAGAATGACAAAGTCAGCTCACTTCTTACCAGTAAAAACTACTTATGGAGGAGAAGATTATGCCAAATTCTACATTCATGAGTTGGTTAGATTGCATGGGGTGCCCTTGTCTATCATTTTGAATCATGGTGCTCAATTCACTTCTTACTTTTGGAGGTGTTTCCAAAGAGGTCTTGGTACCAAGGTTAAGCTCAGCATGACCTTTCACCCTCAAACAGATGGTCAAGCCGATAGGACTATCCAAACCCTTGAGGATATGATTAGAGCTTGTGTTTTGGAGTTTAAAGACAGTAGGGATGAACATCTTCCATTTATTGACTTTGCTTACAACAATAGCTACTACTCAATCATTAGTATGGCTCCTTTTGAAGCTATTTATAGTAGACATTGTAGATCCCCGGTTGGATGGTTTGAAGTGGAGGAGATGGCTTTACTAGGTCCGAATTCTGTCATGGAGGCCTTGGGGAAGGTGAGGTTGATAAGGGAAAGATTGAAAACAACCCAAAGTAGACAAAAGTCTCATTCCGACATGAGGAGAAGAGATCTTGAGTTTAAAGTTGGTGATTGGGTCTACTTGAAAGTCTCACCTATGAAGGGTGTGGCTTGATTTGGCAAGAAAGGGAAGTTAGTCCCAAGATTTGCGGGTCCTTATAGAGTTTTGAGTAGGATCGATAAGGTTGCTTATGAGTTGGAGTTGTCTATGGAGATGGACATAGTTCATCTGGCCTTCCATGTGTCCATATTAAGAAAATGTATGGCTGACCCTAATGCTATAGTGCCTTTGGATGTTGTGGGTGGTGTAGAAGATAATTTGACTTATAAGGAGGTCTCGGTGGAGATTTTGGATCGACAAGTTAGGAGGTTGAGAAACAAAGATGTAGCTTCCGTCAAGGTCCTTTGGAGGAATCAACAAGTCGAAAGTGCCACATGGGAAGCCGAGTTGGACATGAGGAAGCGATATCCATATCTCTTCCACTCTACGCAAGCCTAAGGTACTAAATTAAGTCCCCTATATGAGTTCAAGTCTTACGTTTCAGCCCTTATGTCAATTTGCATGCATTCATGTTCATGTTAACAAGTGTATAGTGATTTTTGACATTCATGTTGAGATTCTTGAAATGATGTTTAAATTCATTGTTGCATTCATGTCAGGCTGAAATCGTCTTGATTACTTCTCTTATATACGTTTCTTTGACATTCAAGGATGGATGTTCACAAGGGGGAGATATTGAAACGCCCCAAAAAGGCCCCAAAAATGTGCTTCGAAAATGACCATAATCGTAATTTCCGTATATTTCAAAATTCGCACGCGATATCGAAAATCCGACTTCATATTCCTGATAGGAGGTAAAATAGAGTGGTAAATGAGCATAATCTCGATTTTAGATCAACCATAGTGAAGAATAATTTTTCAAAATTTTTGATTTCCAGTGGCGATCCGCGCCCTGGCTGCGACGCGCCAGGAGTGCGGATCAGTGTTATTTTTTCCTGAAAATTTAGTTTCGGCCAAGGGCCTTGGGGTCATATCCCTATGCCCTCTTATGTGTAAAAGTACCTATACTTAGCAATTTTTTCAACTCTATATCACTGAAGACCCTCTCAAAACCCTCTCTAACACTTAACCAAATATTTCATCCAATTTCAAGTGTCTCAAGCTTAATTCTGGATCGCAAAAGCTCCATTCGAGCTTCAAGTCTCCTTCATGTATACATCAAGGAATCCCCAAATTTAGTATGTGACATTGGGTCCTTTCACCCGTGGTGCCCAATCTTCCTATCTTATGAAATTGCATATTTTCAAGTTGTATTATCTATAGATATTTTTTATTATGGATTGCAAGCATGAAATATGTTGGGATTTTGTGAAATATTGATTAAATATGCATATATATCTATCTCAAGCTTACACTATGAGTTATTGGTTTTGTCTATTGAGACTATGTACGTTTTGAGCTATGAAACTATGATCTATTACGAGATTTAATGATGGATTTCAAGGTATCTCACATGAGGTTTTTACAACATGTTGGTGGGTTGATTTGGATTGAGTTTTCTCACATGATTTCACTCTTGAATTTGCATGATTTTGAACAAGCATTACATATCCACGAAGTGTTTGATAAAATATCAAGTCAAGAATTCTCAAGTTAATTTCATGTTTTATAAGTTAAGTGACTTCACTATGAATATGAGCCATCAAGTATGTTATGAATTCATGAAATTATCTATGATTACGCAAGTATGAAGTTAAGCCCTATTTTCAAGATTTTACCTCTTGTGATCCAAGGGTAATATTTGATGATGATCTATTCTCATATTTCAAGTTATATGTTTAAGAGCTACTCATGTCATGATTCCTTGTTTATTGCAAGTTATTGAAGTATAGTTGTTATAAGTATTCCGTGGTATTAGACTTAGCATCGATGGATGGAAGGTTTGCTCTCTTTCCTTGAACTATGTGCCAACATAGGATTATGTTATACCCTTGCTATAGTAGTGGATCCATTTAGTGCACTTTCTCTTGAAATTCTTCCCGAAATGGGACAGGCTCCCGTAAGGAAGGTTAGTTCTCCGAAATGGGATGGACTCTCGTAAGGTGAAGTATGGTTTACCTTGGCAAGTAGACCACCTCTTTACCGGTGAGGGGTAATCATCGGGATTCCAAGTTGTAGCTTGCTTAGTCTTAATCTTTGTCGTTTGAGATCTCTTTCCACACATGTATAATGTTTTATACAAGTTGAATGATTTACAAGCATGTTTTACTTCAAGCACTGATCATGCATGCCATATTGAGATTATGCTTATCTATTGTCTATTACTATGCATTTTTACTATATTGGCTTATGTCTTGTGGCATTTCATCCTACATACTTAGTACATTCAAACGTACTAACATATACTTTATGCCTACATGATATCACCATGTAGGGACCGGAGCTCCTATTGATCATTCTCCACGTGTCTAGTGAGGTTATTCAAAGACAATCTTGGTGAGTCCTCAAGTTCAAGGACACTATGTACTTTGCTCTTGTTATTTCTAAGACTTCTTTATGTTGAACATTTGACATTATGAGGGTGAACCCGGAAAGTGTCTTGGCCCCACTCCATTCTATGTTTAGAGGTGTTGTTGGAATATTATGATGTATTTATGCTATAAGCTTGACTTTTAAGCTTTGTTTATATTCAAAGACTTCCCTTAGTGCCATTATACCTTATTTATATCTTTTGTTGTTTTTTACTTTGATTCTGTGACCAAGGGTGTGTGATTGATATGCTAAGAGGCTTGTTTGGGTCCCTTCGGACTCTCATTAGTCGTGTCACATCTAGGCCCTACACTTGGGTCGTGACTAACTCCGCACATTCTGTATCAGCCACATGTATAACCTAGAATAATTTATGCAACTCATAAATAAATTTCTCTAGATCCTCCCTTAGTGGCTGACCCCGTGAACTCTGGCGTGTTCATTCTCAAGAAATTGCGAATGCTAGAAGTGTCGGGAGCATTCTGTCTACCTATGCCTTGTCGAAGTCCCAATGCTATCACTACCTAAGATAAAGTTTAAATGGCCTACCAGAGTTCGACATTTGAAATGTCAACATAGGGTGGCTTCTCCATAAGACTAGCTAGACCTCAAGGTCCCTCGAGGACTAGTAGTTCAGGTTGATTCATATTTTATTTGGCTGGGGATCCTCTTTCCCTAGCTTGTTCGGCGATTCTTCCTGGAGACATGATCTGAATATAATGTATGAACGCACAAGTTAGAAGGGATTTAATAGAAGTTAAACTTTGAAGCATGAAATAGAATTCAAAAGAAGGTCAACACTTCTTAATGTCATGTCGACTCCTATAATGATATGACGCGCTTCTTATAAATAATAAGGACTCTACTAGTCATGACTTCATAGACGCCCTAAGACACCTAAATCCTATGCTTCGATACCAAGTTTGTCACACCTCGAATCTACACCCTAGAGTGGCCGACACTTGGAATCTCTTCTGGCCCCAAGTGAACCACTTAGCCTAGCTATTTTACTCAGTTGAAGACTTAAGAAATAAAATACAGGCTAGAATTAAGCACAACTACTATCACCATATTTTCAAATCATAATAAGCAAATCAACTAAGAAGTTAACAATCTAAAAAGAGTTACTGTAACATTGTCAACAAATCTGTGAAGCCTCTACAAGTCTGGTGTCACGCCCGGGAGGGTACCCTTGGTGTGGCCGGCACATGAAGAACTATTGTTGATTTCCCAAGAGAACAACCTGGCCTTATCTTCACAGTATACTCGACCATGGAAGAAATTCTGAAGAAAAGACATCAAATAGATAAATAAAATTCTCATAAAAATATAGTTTCCAATGGTCAAGTTGGGAAATATAAAAATGAACAACAATCCTCTTCTCAATGTCTATAAAGCCTCTATCTAACAGTCTAGATGGTACAATGATATGCCATGACTACCCCAACCAGAAGTAAGAATACTCAATAAAATAAAATGACTCATATAGATAGCAAGCGGGCTCACCAAACCTGGAAATCAACAAGCTGGACCTCAACGACGCGCTGGTTAAAGTCCTCTATTACCTAGATCTACATAATTAATGATGTAGACCTAAATGGACATCAGTACATAGAATATACTGGTATGTAAAATAGCAGAATGAAACATGTAAAGGTAGAATAACATCTACTTAAATAGCTCAACTCAAGAGTAGGAAACTTAATCAACAAGTCAAGAGTCTAAAGTAAGAATATAACTTAGATAATGACCCCTCATTACCATATAAGCCAATCCACTCAAAGTACTATCAAGACATATATGGGAGTTTCTCTAACCAAAAACTATCACCTATGAGTCGATAATGATACAACAAAGCAATGTCGTTGCCGCATCTATCCAATACCTTGCTAGAGTAAAGGACATCCCATTAGTGGATCAATAACAGTAATATCAAGTCCTATTTTTTAGGACAATAGGAAGCATCCAGTTTCATGGTTCAATCCTCTACTACACTGGCCACGTAGTTATTGAGTTTGAGTTGGACTGACTCTTATTCAATTTGGTGCTCAATGAAGTTCCAAGACTTAACATACTCACAAGACATCAACTCTATGGTTAACTCATTCAACTAGTCTCGTTGAACATTTATCAACTCAATTCATCACATCAACGATCAACTCTTTGGTTAGAAACCTTCTTTTAGGATTAGCTCATGACTCAGAAAGACTCTCCATCATGTGTCATTCCAACTCATAGCTCTCAAGAAACAAAAGTAGAGTTATAGCATTTAGGAATTCTACAAACTCTTTAGGCTCAATTTATACTCATACATACACATTTAAGTGTAACATGTAAAAATAAAAAGAATTCACTCTAGTGTTTATGTAGAAAAGTAAAATCTTCTAGTTCAAGTATTTAATTCATAAAAACTATAATTCATATGAGATTATATAGGAGTACATTAGGATTTAAAAAAAAACTTCAAGAAACATTCATGAAAGACTCAATTTATTCACAACTCCATCGATTTGGGTTATGGGGCACGTGGAAGAGCATAATCTATGTTTAGTTAGCCTTACATACCTGGATTTAGGAAGAACAATAAATTCTTTGACAATCCTCAAGATTGTACTCAAAACCCTCATTTTCTCCCTTCTTCGATGCTCTTTAGGTCTTCTAAGTGTATATGAATGATAATACACCTAGGGTGCTGATAAGGGACCTAAATTAAGTCCAAAACGTCATATGTTTTAATTTAAATGGGTAGGAGAAGATGATATTACCCCATTTTAAAATTGTCGAGTGGAACCACAAACCCTATTTATGAGTTATAGGTACACTTACGGGCCATAAATTACCTTTCATAAGTGAAAGTGCCAAAAATGGTACTAGAAATTGGACTTAGACCTTATGAACTACTTCTTATGGCTCGTAAAGTGGATTTTGGGCTGTCTGGTAACACATGGTCTCAAGGTTCAGAAATCTTGATTTCTAGAATTTCAATCTACGAAACCAGACTTACGGGCCATAGGTAAGTTGATGGACCATCTGTTAACTCATCATTCAATATCCCAAAATGTTGATTTTTGAGTCATCAGACTATGAGCCTTGATCTACGGGTCATGGTATGACATATGGTCGATAGACTATATTGTACTTGGGCATCAGACTTAGGAAAAATTCACTAAGTCACAAGGGCACCTACAAGGCCTCATCTACGGGCCATAGATCACTCTACGAGCCGTAATTGGCTTTTGTGGTTTTCTTCGGTGACTTTTCTGAATCATTTTTCTAAGTTTCCTCTGGGCATTTACTCACTAGGTAGGATGAATTAGGGGGTGTTACATCTGGATAAAGAGTAGGTACCGCGACAGGCCATAACTACCTCAACTAAAAAATAACTAAAACTAAAAGAGATAACATCAAGGAGCCTTGCTAAGTAGAAATGTTGAATTGTCTATGATACGCCTACTAAGGGGCTCTGTCACTTGTGTATGCATCATAAAATGATGCAGGTCTAAAAGGCGTCAGTACGTGAAATATATGGGTATGTAAAATGGCCAAAATAGGAAAAACTCAGGATACAATGCTCAAATCATAGGTTTAATGCAGAAAATAACTCAGTAATATAACCACTGCAATATAAGTAAAACATCTGATATAATGCAACAATAAATGAAACTCAATCTGTGAATGAAAATAACAAATAGTTTTGCTTGAGAGTTTCTCTAACCGACAACCATCATTATGAGCATCATAATGATATAACGTCTTGCCCACATTGCAGGAGCCATCCAATACCTTCTAGGGTAAGGGACAATGCTCAACTTATGAATCTATCTAAACTGGGCCACCTTAGTGGCATATGAGGAGTCGTACAATATTGGTACGATTCTATCCTATGCTTGCTACATAGTTATGAGTTTGAGTTATTATTATTCTTACCCATATCTGTCATGATCCAACTATACAGGCCATAATGGAGCCAAACTTACCTCGATAGGAAAACTAGCTCTATCTTGAAACAACTAGTAACAGGCATAACAAAATAGTTTAACAAAAACTAACATCAGCACAAGTTAATACTAGGCATACATCACGTAACAACACCAAAATATCCCCCTCCAAGACCTGGATGTCATGCCCCGAGAGGGTACCTTAGGTGTGGCGGGCACTCAGAAACCATTGCTGGTTTCCAAGCGTTCCCACTTGGCTCAATTTAATTATTGAATCAGTGGAAGACATAATGAAACAAATGAAAGTACTCAACTGGGAATTCAAATCCTCATGTAAAATAATTTTCAAGATATCTATTATAAAAATAACTCAATGTTTCACTTTAAGTAAATAATAATAGTTCTCCAAAATTGCCTCTGAAAGTAAGAAAGACTCCACTTTATTCTATCTGACTCAGTCTATGAAGCCTCTATCGTAAGAAGGTGTTAAGATATGCTCAAGGCTACCTTATGTCTGGACCTGGACCTAGGGGCTAGGAGTGACATGGAGAATGGGAACCCGAGAGTTCCCAAACAAGCCTCAAAGTATCCAAATTCACATTATCGGTTCAGAAGCGTATTCAAATAGTAAACATATAGTTCTAAGGGATGGGAATGTAAGAATCATGCTATCAGGATATCATAGGGAAAGGGATTAACATGGATTCACATAACACGTAGCACATAAATACTAAAGGGTGGGTAAGTATGACTCACTCTATGGGGGCAATTTGGGACTTCGAATCTTTCACATTTCCACATTAATCATACATACATATCATAATTCTCATAATCAATCGATGATAGCCATATCCAATAGATAACCATAATTATAAGCTTCAAATACAACACATAACATATAGATCCGATGAGAGTCTACAAGATGTCCAATAATGCCCCTATTCATAAGATAGGACGGGGGCCAAGACATGTCCCAGGCTCACCCTCAAAGTAAATAACACAATGGAAGCAACATAGGTAGAGGAATGGTTACTTTTCCTTGGATAATAAGACTCACCACAACAAATGTCTTACATTCGATCTAGCATCAAATGGCGGATGAATGTAATCTACGATCCCTACATGGTTAGATCATGTAGGCGAAAGTATGTGTTAGTGCGTTTGAATCTACTAAGTATGCGGGTATGCAATACATATGACTTATCAAACCTGCATTTCAATGTTAGATGACAAGGTCACATAATATGGAAAGAATCATATATCCAAATAAAGGTAGTATACAATATGACATGAAGTCCATGATGCATCAAATGCAAAGATGCTCATATATAGTGGGATGTGACCTCAACCGTCATATAAGACCAAGCGAACTATTACTTGGAATACCAATGTTATCCCTACACCAGAAAATAGGTGGTCTACTTGCCAAAGGTAAACCATATTTCTCCTTACGGGCCTCTTATTTCGAAGAAGTAACCTTCCTTACAGGTCTCCCATTTGGGATAGGATTTTCATATCATTTATAGTGGGTCATGCCTCAACTAACGGGATGAGCCTTATATCTTTCTAGTAGGTCATGCCTCAATTAATAGAATGAGCCTCAGATATTTCTAGCGGGTCATGCCTCAACTAACGGGATGAGCTTCAGATATCAATACCTATGTTGGCACATAGTTCAAGGAAAGGAAGAGGGCCCTTGGGGCCCTGACGCCCTCAATCTATCAGTGCTAAGTCAAAACATCCACGAGAATACTTATATATATATATATATATATATATATATAT
>JAPFFP010112610.1:0-18478 GCA_026153255.1 Solanum medicagineum | reverse complement strand
AGGTTTGGGTAGTCAATAAAACAGAGGAAACTCTGCCGAAATTTCCATAAATTCCTTAGCTAATATAGTTGGAAATCTAATTTGCTGTTGTTTGGGTGCCCAATCGGCACTAATCACGACTCCTGGGTTGGGTCGTGACAATCATTATGTTCAAGCTTATATACTTATGATGAAAAATATTTGGATCTTATAAATAGCGTGTGGGGGTGTTACATACTAGGTGATAAAAATATTTTAAATTTTATTTTTTTAAAATAATTATTTTTTAAAAAATAAATTTTTTTGGAGAGTATTAATGCTTTAATCTTTAACTTTTAACTAATATCAATAATTTATTTAATTTTTGTCAAGGTAAAATATTTTATGAAGCTCACATTTCTAATAGTTTAGTATGAAGCTCCGAAAAAGGAGATAGTTTAGGTGCATTTTTAACACTTATGTCAAAGGAAAATAGATCAAGAAAAAATATTTATGTAATAAAATTTGTTTGTTTTTAATTTTCTTGAATAATTGAACGTTAAAGTAAATAGAATTCAAAAAAATAGTTAAAAAAAATTAATTATTTTTGTTTAAGTGTATTTTTGGTTATATATAAACAAAATATGTTAACTACATGTTAGTTTGTGCGTTTGTGCGTTTGTGCGTTTATGCTCATAGATAATACAATAGATAAAGCTAATTGCATTGAACGTAAGATAGAAAAAAAATATACACTCTTAACGTGACATTATTTGAAATTACTTAAATGGAATCTAAATTAATAATTAATGACATGAAGTAATTAACTATTTTTTAGTTAAGCGAAGAGGTTATGTATAAACAAAATATGCTTAACTACATGTTAGTTCGAGCGTTTATGCTCATAGATTATTCAGCAGATAGAATTAATTACATTCATCATAAGATTGAGAGATATATACATATAATCTTTGCATATGAAAATAACTTATAATAATTAATTCAGATCAAACAACACCCTTTTGGTCAAATTCAAACTTTTTAGGATCTTCAAAATTCAGACCAAACAATAGCCTTTTTGCTCAAATTCACCAAACACCAATCAATCAAACATCAAAACTTCAATCTTGCATAGCTACGTAGCAAACAGAAAAAACACTTGAAACAATTAAAAATAAAATAAAAAAAGGAACCAATTAATAAAAACTTAAGATTGAATAAGATGAAAAAGAGGAGCCTGATTGAAATTAAACTGAACTGATAAAAGAACAATTTTTTCTTCTGCATTTATAGGGAAAAAATAACTCAACCTCTTTGATTTTCTTGGCTTTTCCTATCTATCTAGATAGTCTTTTATCTTTCTTTTGTTCTTTAATTCCACCACTTTGGTTTTCTTTGTTTTTCCTAGCTGTCTATATAGTCTTTATCTTTTTCTTTTGTTCTTTCTGTTTTTCTGTTTGTACTAGTATTGATTCATTAAGTCATTATTCTTTTTGGAGAAGTGAAAATAATATAGTAACACATTTAATCAAAATATTATTTGTTGTTGTACGTTAAATTAATATAGAGTATTCAATAGATTATAAAGTTGCCTTTACAATTATTTGAGTAATATATAGTATCTCATATTTCATAATTCGTTATCGTTATCGAGAAGTAAAAATACATAGTACTTATCATATGTTGATGCAATATAATATTTCTTTTTAAGAAAATATTTTTCATGAAAAGTATTCTCCTTCGTATCAAATACATGTTTGTTTAATATTATTTTGTAACCAGAAAATATTATTAATACATAGAACATATTATTATTTTTCTCATGAAAAAAAAGTTCCCTGATTGTTCAAGCTTTATACCCCCAAAACATCCATCACGAAGTTAGGGGAGGTGTAAACGGAGAGTAAAAAGTTAATAGCGAAATGGTAGGTACTTTACAACATATTCTGGATAACTAAACCAAAAATTGAAAGCCAACCTAGTATGCCACAATTCATCATAAAGAGGACTTAAAGCCAACCTAGTACGGCACAAAAATTCATCATAAAGATGGAGACTAACACATCGAGCTGCCAAACTCCATGTCTTTAACATCCCATGACTGCTCAATTATACACAAAGCTACTTGATCGCTTTCTGCCAAGCAAGTTCCATCGTGGAGGCCCTTCATCCGGTACCCATGAATTCACCTCAATATACCCTTTGCCCATAACCCTGGGCCCTCCAACTACAATCAAACTATCACCACATGCCCGAAAAGCCAGAATCCACCCATACATGGACGCTACTCGTTCAGGCAATGGTCCAATGGTAACCCATGCTTTGTGTTAAAAATATTTTAAAATTTATTTTTTAAAAAATAATTAGTTTTAAAAAGTGATTTTTTTTTGGAGAGCATTAATACTTTAATCTTTAACTTTTAACTAATATTAATAGCTTATTTAATTTTTGTCAAGGTGAAATATTTTATCCATATGATAAACTTTTTACTAATAAAATAGAGTGTATAACACACACCACTTGCCACGCACCGGGACGGTACTCTTGGCGTGGCCAACATTTGAAGAACCATTGTTGATTCCCCAAGAGAACCACTTGACTTCATCATCACATCACATTCAGCAACAGAAGTAAATACTCAAGTAATGACTATGATTTAACCAACTAACTGAATCTCCATATCAATAATAGTTTCCAATAAATAAGGTTGGAAAGTAAACAACAATCAACTATCACCGATCTACATCTATGAAGCATCCAAACTCAAGTGTGGAAGGTGCCAAGATAAGTTTCGAACTGTTTCGAAAGAAATACTACTAATTAAGATAAAATAAAGAAAGCTCCTCCAAATAATAAGCAGGGCTCACTAGGTCTGCAATTAGGAGTAGGTCTAAAAAGGTGCATTTTTGAATGCCTCTATCACTTGTTTCTGCATCATGAAATTATACATGCCCAAATAAACGTCAGTACATCGAATATACTTGTATGTAAGATGTCTATAGAAACAAGTATGATACAATACCATCAAACTCAATAAGCTCGAACAATCAACAATTCAACTCAATAATCTATCCAATCAACTCAATCAAGGATGCAAGATTCTTATAATAAATTAATGCTCTTAAAGGAAACAATAGCATGCAATGCAGTCAAATTACTTATGCACAATTTGAGAATTTCTCTAACCGATAACCATCACATATGATTTGGTGATCATATAACATTTGCTCTGTCTTTGCCATAGTTATCGAATACTTGTCAAGGTAAGGGACGATCAAATCAATCTTAGGTCTACAATCAATACATGTTCAACTTAAGGACATGAAGGGCATGACCTCTATCCTACGCTGGCGACGTAATTTATGGGTTAAGTTGTAATTTACTCATGCCAATATTAATGCTCAATACTCCTTCAAGGCAATATGCTCATATCAATCAATTCAATCAACTCTTTCTATTAGACTTATGACATTCTGACCGAGTATTTTGAGATGCCTGTATTCTACCTTATATCTGTTTCATTCTTCTATTTTACATACTTTTTTATGATGCTGAGACAAGTATTAGAGATCATCAACAGACGCATCATTGAGGATCGATCTATTCACATTCAGTGATTAAAATTTTGCTCGTGAAATTACACCGATTATATTATCTGTTGTTATTTGTTATAGTATTGACTAGAGGTGACATAATATAATTTAAGTATTAGTGAGTTATTAAGAGATCAATTTATTCACAATAACTAAGGAAATAGACGGTGACACGACATTATTTATCTAATCAAATCCTTGAGAGCCAGTAATTGTCCCTTTCCCAACCTCCATCTTTCCAACTCCTTTAAAAAGTCATTACATTTTATCGGTTCGTTTTTATTAGCTCGAAGTAAACTAAAAGAACAATTTTACATCATATATACAACTAGTTTGTTCTTACGTTACATAAAAAGAGAACATCACCAATTCATTGAGAACCTAAATTTTTGTTTTGGAATTATCTGATTATTTTTAGTGAAACTTTTGTTCTCGTATAGATGTTGAGTAGGTGGTTATTATCTTAAGTGAATTAATTTTTTTTTTTTGCTAAGGATTGAACGTGAGTTGGCATCTGTTTTGAGTGAATCGACTTTTTCCGATGAGGATCAAATGTGAGTCGACATTTGTTTTAAGTGAACTGGCCTTTTTTATGAGGACCAAACATGAGTTGACATCTATATCTGTTCACACTTTATTGTAGAATTGGATTGTTTAGAGTAAAATTCACCTTTTTTGATGAGGATCAAACATGAGTTGATATCTATTTACATTTTGAGTAAGTTGACCTTTTTTATAAGGATCAAACGTGATGAAATAAGGATCAAACGTGAATTGTCATCCATTCACACATTACTATAGGATGGGCTTATCTTGAGTGAACTGGTTTTTTTTTTTCATGTGAGGATCAAACGTGAGTTGTCATCTATTCACACTTTACTGCAGAATGAAATTGTCTTGAGTAAATTGGCCTTTTTGATGAGGATCAAATGTGAATTGTCATCCATTTATACTTTTACTGTAGAATGAGATTATGATGAGTGAATTGACTTTTTTTGATGAGGATCAAACGTGAATTGTCATCTATTCACATTTTACTGTAGAATAAATCTATTTTTAGTAAATTGACTATTTTTCATGAGAATAAAAAGTGAGCTGTCATCTATTCACGCTTCACTGTAGAATAGGGATCAAAAGTGAGCTGCCATCGAGTCAAAAAAGGATACAAGGATTCGAAATTGCAACAACCAACCACAATCATTTTGTTTTACTATGTGGATCTAAAAAAATAATTATCTTTTTTTTTTCTTGCTTTTTCTCTATATTCAATAAATGGTTTGGTATTCTAATTTTAGTGTATACATGTACTATGTGACTATACTAGCACAATATTATTATCAGGTGCTGGAAAGAGCACTGGAATGCATAAAAACAGCACCTGCAGAAAGGCCATATTTCCCATGTGCATTTGGTACGCCACAAAAATTCATCATAAAGATGGAAAGACATCTCCAATGAGTACTAAAAACTTAATTTGACATAGAATAGGAAAACCAACACATGTCTTTAGTATCCCATTACTGCGCAGTTATACACAAAGCTACCTGATTGCTTTCTGCTGAGCAAGTTCCATCGTGGAGGCCCTTCATCTGGTACCCATAATTTACCTCAATATACGACCCTTCGCCCATGACCCTGGGTCCTCCAACTACAATCAAACTGTCACCACAAGCCCGAAAGGCCAGACCCCAACTATACATGGACGCTGCTTGTTCAGGCAATCATCCAATGGTAACCCATGTTTTGTGCTCCTTGTCGTACTTCTTGACCTCCATGGCATCATAATCAGCAGCATACAATTGGTTATTTAACACTGCCACCAACGGAGGTGCTTGGGAACTAGGAGGGATGTCATTCCTAGCGGCATTATGTCGCACAGGGGACATGTTCCGGATTTCAGTCCATGTTCCTGTCGCCGGGTCATACTCCTCCACACTTGTCAGCAACTGTGATTCAGGTCCTCCAATTCCTCCTATAGCATAAAACTTACCATCCATGAAGACGCCAGAACACATCTTACGTGGCTGATTCATGCTAGGAAAATTCCTCCATGTGCCTTCCTCCAAATTGTAAATTTTTGCTGAGTTGAGCATTATACCTTGTGAATCACAACTGCTAGAAAGAATGACAATCTCTCCACGGCTGGCAGAAGTAAACAGAAATCTTGTCTGATTCATCTATATCCTGGATGACCATGTATTAGTCAGTAAGCTGTAATGGTAAATAACCTGCGCTAACATCTCCTTTCCGAAAACAAGAAGCTCCGTACAAACTGCTAAAGATTCCTTATCGGAGAACACAAAACATACATTTGGATTCATGGTCGACAAATGCATCCAACGACGCCTAGTAGGGTTAAACACTTCTCATTCAGAGGGTTGGCATGAGAAATACACCCAATGCTCAACGACGCCATTTTTTCGCCTCAACCTATAAAGTTCACCGCACCTAACTAAAGATCAAAATTCACTATTCAAAGATGCTACGGCGCCATAGCTTGACCTAGAGCATATAATGAGAGAGATGATAGAGTTATCACGAGCAATGCTGTGAATAAGCGAGCTCAAATCAGACTGATTGCCAGCTTGCTCATCAGTAGATGCTGAAGAATTGCCAATGGTTAAAACCACTCGTCCAGAACCATCGGACTGTTTTTGCACCTTGCATAGCACATTCCAGTTTGCCACTTTGGACTTCAATCATATCAGTCCTTTTCCTCTTTCTCAAGATACTCATGCAATCCGCCAAAGTTACAGAATCATCAAAATCCCCAGCATGACGCTGATTGCTAGCTTGTTAATTAGCAAATGCTGAAGAATTGCCAATGGATAAAACCACTCGGCCAGAACCATCGGACTGCTTTTGCACCTTGCACGACACATTTTTATCATTTCCAACTCTGGACTTCAAATCCTATCAATCATTTTTGTTACGCCCAGGAGAGTACCCTAGACGTAACCAACACTCACAGACTTTTGCTAGTCCCCAAGCGAACCGCTTGGCCTTATCACATTCATTCATTAATACAATCTACTATAAGCGGAAGACATAAGAAAGATAAATGGGCTTATCATCATCTAATCTAGTCTCAACATAATAGTAGCATAAAAGGCTAGTAGAAAGAACTAGCTCAACAAGTCTTTACGTCAACATTCGACTCTAGTCTATGAAGCCTCTATCACTATCAGGTGGTGCCAATGACAGACCCATGACTACCTCAATCAAAATAAAACTAAGTAAATCTAACTCTAAAGCAAGATAGAAATAAATATAAGGAATCCTCTGAAGTAAGGGAGGTTCACCAATCAGCTGAACGTCTCGAATCCTCAACCACACCTGTTGACGATCTCCAAATCATGTATCTACATCATGAAACGATATAGTCCTAGAGAGGAATGTCAATTTGTGGAATGTACTGGTATGTAAAATAGCTGAGTAAAACTGAAACAGGTAGAATAACATGGAAATAACAATCAACTCAATATAGAAATCAGTCAACATGTCAAATATCTATCTAAAGAAAGAATAGAGAGTAGACAAATGACCCATCACATCCATCACCTTATACCATTACATTAACATCAGAGTACTATCAAGAGGGAATTCTATATGGGAGTTTCTCGGACCTACAGCCATCACCTATGAGCCAGTGATGGGACAACGAAGCGATGTCGTTGCAGCATCCACCCAGTACCTTGCCGGGTAGAAGGCGTACATCATTGGATCCAAAATAGAAATAACATTAAGTCTTCTTTCAGGACTGAGGAAACATCCATTGCTCACGGTCAATCCTCACCTATGCTGGCCACGTAGTTATAAGTGCAAGTGAGACTCACTCTTACCCATTTTGATACTCGATACTTCTCCCATAGACTCAACATGCTCATAAACGTTAACATCCATCCTTTTTCATCATTTAATCTCCTTCGGACTAAGACACTAATTCATTATTCATTCATTAACTCGATGGAATTAGGAAATATTCCTTTAAGATTACGTTTAACCTCCTTAAGGTTCTAATGATATCAATTTCATCATCTTCAACCTTCAATCAATAGCTCAGGGCTTAGAAACCATCATTAGGGAACAATCGAATAGATAAATCGTTAGAGTTTATTTATGGAGACTCAAGGAACTAACAAGTTCTATTAATCTATCATCATTCTCACATTCACAATTACAATCTCTATCAAGGCTCTAGACTCAATCCCTATCTTTATTCAGACAATCTTTATGAAATAATAAGTAGGGTTTATGTAATATCTCATGAAAATATTCAATTCAAGAAAACAAGTTTATGAGATCACCAACATATGAAATGATGTCGCCTCATTATCAGAATCAAGAACACTCATTCTCTCTCATCAATCCTCACTCCTCTAATATCTTCAACATTTCTACTAAGGCTGGAAAGCTAGATTACTCAAAGAGCTTGGAATGGAAGATCATTAACACGATTCAATCGAGAAATCTTATCTGAGAACATTCATAGATTACAATCTCTCTCGTCTATCAAGTCTCATTCTAAGTTAACAGAACTATATGTAGTGTAAAACTTAGGTCGCATCTCATTCAACATAGGACTGGAAACTCTTGGATTTATGGGTCAGATCAAGATTAATGAATGAAGTCATCGCTTCTCATCCTCAAAACTCAGCATGATCCGGAATCAACAGATGTGCATGGGACTAGGCGATAGATACGACAGTCATACACCCGAAGGGAATGGAATGTTACCTTAACTGAAATATAAGGACTATATGAGATAGAAAAGAACTGATATCCCATCTTGATCAGCCTATCACAAACAAAAACTCAAGATGTATTCCGATTTCTCACATCATCATCTCCCCCTTAGCTCTCAAGGTCCTCTCTCTAAATTTGTAAATCAATTTCCTCTACTAGGCTATAAACATATACCTCCACACGGTCAAAGAATCACTATCCGTAAGAATATGCATCTTAAACCCTTCTGTTATGCTATAGTCACACACATATAACTAGCCACTCAGACTCTTTTCAATGATATCATTCTTAGCTTCCTCATGTCTCTATGAAACTCACTCTCTCTCTCTCTCTCTCTCTCTCTCTCTCTCTTCGCTGCCCTTAATGACGTACATAATCACTTTCCACCATTATTACAATCTAACCTCTTCTTTTGCCTGCTAATGCTCAACCTCTGCACTCTCATAAACTTATTTGTATAAGACTTAAACTATAAGGGAAAAACTCATCATCGTCTATCCATACGTTCCAATCAACTTAGTTGCTCGGGTTGACAAGGAATGCTTACATCATCCTACTCTACATTGACAACTCAAATATACTATCTAGATTCTTATAGCAGTCATAGCTTAGAGCTTCACACATCTTTACACAATCATGGGTACATATCTCAAGTCTCTTCTTATCTATTGAGCTATCCTCATTTCATCCGTCTTACCTAAGGGGCACTTGTACTCTGCCCATAGCATCACTTTCCTTACAAATTAACATCTCCATACACTATGGAAAGTCTCTTAGAGACAATCTCCAACTAAGACTGTCACTCTCATGATACTATCTCCTCTTTCGTACTACTCCTCAAATTTCAAGCTTAGGGTCTAAGACTAACATGTGCATCTATCGCACACCTCTCTAACGCTAACTTACAACTACTAGATAAATATTTAGGGAACATCATCCCACTAAAATCTCATAGCGAGTATTCAATCAACACATCCTTTCCTTATAACCCAGTACTACTCACCTATTCAATCATATCTCCTTCTCTAACTAAGGCTCATAACTTAATGAATCTCATGAACTCTCACTTAAAATTCATAAGCCTAGTTTTAATCTACCACTTCAAAGGTGCTCTACTTCCCCCTATTCAATATCTACGTTTTACCCTCAACTGTAAGAATACTACAACACATCAGCATAAACTTCGTTCTAGTTAGAGCATGCTCTATCATATTCTAATAATAACTCTTCCTCTATATCTCATCCTGAAGATCATGGGGTACTTATGACTCTTTCATCAAACTTATGGCAATCAACACATCACCTCATTACTTACCTAATAGGTATATAACTCTAACTACAAGCCTGAATCGGCTATCACTCTGCTATCTCATCCCTTTCTTTCCACCATCATCCTTCTAACTCTGGGATGATTCAATTCTACTCAGGGTTTATAAGACCTCATATCTCACCCTTAGGTGGTAACATTAATCTCTTTGGAGACATAAGTTTCTCTCTCATGGGTAACATCAGGAACAAATTTTGAATAAAAGGGTGTGGGTACATCTAGTGCTAACTCAAATGCGCGATTCATAAGAGAAATAGTGCACTTTTTCGAGTCAATCAATTTCACATGCTATTCGACTTCTCTCAAGCCTGGTGCAGTCTCTCTAGCATTTGGATTACTTATTTTGGGGGATCTCATTGGTAAGAGTTTGATTATTACTGTCTCTATTGCCTTGTGTTTGAGGCATAGTCAAAAGGTTTAGAGCATCGCATGAATCATCATAGACTTCTTAGGAAATAGCTCTATCGCACGATTCAAAATCTGAAAGAAGGGAAACTTTTCCTAATGTCCTATAGCCTCCTGCTTATGAAGTGTGGTCGCGACAACACACACATAAACAAGACTCTACTAGACACGACTTCATAGACTCCCTAGGACACTTAAACTCGTGCTCTGATACCACGTTTGTCACGCCCTAGGAGGGTACCCTAGACGTAACCGGTACTCAGAGACTATTGCTAGTCCCCAAGCGAACCACTTAGCCTCATCATATTCATTCATTCATATAATCTACTATCAGTGGAAGACATAAGGAAGATAAATGGGCTTATCATCATCTAATCTAGTCTCAACATAATAGTAGCATAAAAGGCTAGTAGAAAGAAACTAGCTCAACAAGTCTTTACGTCAACATTCGACTCTAGTCTATGAAGCCTCTATCATTATAAGGTGGTGCCAATGACAGATCCATGACTACCTCAATCAAAATAAACTAAGTAAATCTAACTCTAAAGCAAGATGGAAATAAATATAAGGAATCCTCTGAAGTAAGGAAGGCTCACCAATCAGCTGAACGTCTCGTATCCTCAACGGTGTACCTGTTGACGATCTCCGAATCATGTATCTACGTCATGAAACGATATAGTCCTAGAGGGGAATGTCAATTTGTGGAATATACTGGTATGTAAAATAGCTGAGTAAGACTGAAACAGGTAGAATAACATGGTAATAATAATCAACTCAATATAGAAATCAGTCAACATGTCAAATATCTATCTAAAGAAAAAATAGAGAGTAGACAAATGACCCATCACATCCATCACCTTATACCATTACATTAACATCAGAGTACGATCAAGAGGGAATCCTATATGGGAGTTTCTCGGACCTACACCCATCACTAATGAGCCAGTGATGGGACATCGAAGCAATGTCGTTGCGGCATCTGCCCACTACGGTGCGGGGTAGAAGGTGTACATCATTGGATCCAAAATAAAAATAACATTAGGTCCTATTTTGGAACTGAGGAAACATCTGTTGCTCATGTTCAATCCTCATTTATGCTGATCACGTAGTTATGAGTGCGAGTGGGACTCACTCTTACCCATTACAGTACTCGATACTTCTCCCATAGACTCAACATGCTTATAAACGTTAATATCCATCCTTTGTCATCATTAGTCTCCTTCGAACTAAGACATTAATTCATTAACTCGATGGAATTAGAAAATATTCCTCTAAGATTATGTTCAACCTCCTTGAGGTTCTAATGATATAAATTTCATCATCCTCAACCTTCAATCAATAGCTCAGGGCTTAGAAACCATCATTAGAGAACAATCGAATAGATAAATTGTTAGAGTTCATTTATGGAGACTCAAGGGACTAAAGAGTTCTATTAATCTATCATAATTCTCACATTCAGAATCACAATCTCTATCAACATTCTCAATCAAGGCTTTAGACTCAATCCCCATCTTTATTCAGACAATTTTTGTGAAATAATAAGTAGGGTTTATGCAATATCTCATGAAAATATTCAATTCAAGAAAATAAGTTTATGAGATCATCAACATATGAAACTATATGTAATAGATATAGTTTTCAAGAAAATAATAAAGAATCATGCATGTACACTTAAGAACCTTCAACTCTCATCTAAGACCATCTATGGGGCACATGGAAGAACAATCTCATGTTTTCGTTTAGCCTTACATACCTGGAAAGTTGATATCACAATTGAATTTGGATGAATAATAGCTTTCTTGGAGCAAATCCTCGATCTCGTTAGTTCATTTAGAGAGAAATAACTTGGAAAGACATTATTTGAAGGGCTTTCCCTTGATTCTTGAATTCTTGACTTAGAATTTTTAGAGTCTTGATGAAGAACCCTGCATTCTTGAAAAAGAAGAATCAAGAAATCCTTTCTTGAGATTCTTGAATTCGTCTTCTTGAAACCCTAGGTTATGGTGTAAGGTTCTCTTAGAGATTCTGAATAGATAAAGAAATTTGGGTTGAGTAGATTGAAATTTATGAAGAATAACTCACCTTGAGGATGAATCTTGAAAGCTAATCCTAACTTGATGACTTTCTTGATGATTTTTGAGCGTTTATCTTTAGGAGTGAAGAGAGAGGGTTTTGGTTATGAAAACTGACGTTTTATACGTTTTAGGACCTTAAATAGACCTCCAAAGATTTTAGGATAAAAGTACCCTCAAAATAAAAGGAAAAAAATGTCATGGCTATCCAGTGAGGGTACGCATTTGGTTCGCGACGCGGAGCTATCGCGGACCTTCGGACAACTTTGCACCCCTTCACTAAAATAGTCATAACTTTCTACTCCGAACTCTAATTAAGGCGAAATCGGATGTGTTGGAAAGATAATTCAAATATCTTAGATTTGGTATATTACAGGTCACCTAATGCATTATACTTTAGGAGATATGGTCATTTGAATTTGAGCCTTCTATTGACTCATACGAAAACTTAGTTGTTAGAAATTCTTTGGACTTGGCTTGGTGTAAAAGATCCCTTATGACTCTAAATCATACCTAATAAATTTTAAATACTTAGGAATTGATCCTAGCATGTATATAAAACCTACAAGTCATTAGTTTACCTAACTTTTATAAAATCTTACATTAGAACTACGAACTCATATCATCTCCAATTTTATTCCCACACTAAGAAATCGACTTTAACATCTATGCTCAATTAAGAATTATCAATTAAAATCCTATATCATATGAAGGATGGCTCAATCTTAGCTAAAAAAAAAATTGGGGTGTTACAATTTTCCTCTTTCTTAAGATACTCATGCAATCCGCCAAGTTAAAGAATCATCAAAATCCATATTGAACCCCAAGATAAACACTAGTTCTGCAGACTTGCTTTGTTTTGGATCCTAAAAATTAGCAAGGAATAGAAATTAACTCCAACACTTTTGTTCTTATTTTTTTTCTAAAAGAAATAAAGGAGAAAAATTGGGTGAAGAAGAAGAAGGCTATTTGGGAGGGGGGAGGGGGTTGAAGAAGGGCGTTTGGATTCTCTTGGCCTGGAAAATCAGAGAGAGTTTAGAAACCTCCAAGTGATCAACTTAAATCCCCCATAAATCCAAGTTAAAGAATCATCAAAATTCATATTGAACCCCAAGATAAATACTAGTTCTGCAGACTTGCTTTGTTTTGGATCCAAAAAATTAGTAAGGAATAGAAAAATTAACTCCAACGCTTTTGTTCTTTTTTTTTTCTAAAAGAAATAAAGGAGAAAAATGGGTGAAGAAGAAGAAGGCTATTGGGGAGGGGGGGGTTGATGAAGGTTTGGATTCTCTTGGCCTGGAAAATCAAAGTAAGGTTAGAAACCTCAAAGTGATCAACTTAAATCCCCGATAAATCCAAGTTAAAGAATCATCAAAATTCATAAAATCAAGTTAAATAAAGAACACACACAAAAAGAAATTCTCAATCACCAAACCACAGAAACAGAAATTTTCTCTAGCAGTATCTCATTCACGTCAGTTTTGATCATTAATTAGAGAAAATTCCAGTAAGATCAAAGCAATTCTGATAACACAAATATAGGGACTTTTTTTTTTGCATTAAACCAAAAAACCACAAACATCTATAACCGTTCATTGTTTCAAGTTTTTGAAAAAGGAAAAACACTAGTCAAATTAAGTGACTAGCTCCTTGCAAAAGGATTCAACTTTCATTCCAGCATATCCTCTAAAAGCAATCAAATGACAAAAGCGCCCCCCCTCCACATCAAGAAATCAAAATAAAAACACTCAAAAAATCAAAAATTCCAATCAAATAATCATGCAAGAATCATTAAAGATTGAAACTTTACAACCCCAGATCTCCAAAATTCAGATCAAACAACACTCTTTTTGCTCAAATTCACAAAACACCAACAAATCAAACACCAAAACTTCAATCTCGCATTGCTAACAAACAGAAAAAAACACTTCAAACAATTAAAAAAATAAAAGAAAAGGAACCAATAAATAAAAACTTATAGACTGGAAAAGATGAAAAGGAGGAGTCTGATTAAAATTGAACTGAATTGATAAAAAGAACAATCTTTTCTTCTGTATTTATAGGGGAAAAATTTCTTGGTTTTTGCTATCTATCTGTATAGTCTTTTTCGTTCTTTCACCAGTTTATTTTTCTTGGTTTTAACGATCTATCTGCATAGTCTTTATCTTTCTTTCACCACTTTGGTTTTCTTGATCTATCTGTGTAGTCTTTATCTTTCTTTCGCCGCTTTGATTTTCTTGGTTTTTGCTATCTATCTGTATAGTCTTTGTCTTTCTTTCACCGCTTTGATTTTTTTGACTTTCGCTATCTATCTGTATAGTCTTTAGCTTTCTTTTGTTCTTTCTATTTTTTTTTTTGTTTGTACTAGTATTTCTTGTATCTTCCAAAATTGTTCTTACTAAGTTGCCTATTTGTTCGCAGAGTATGCTTATTCTTCGATGCAATAGAGAAGAGTAATGTTTATAACTCATTGACATGGTGAGGTGGGTTGAATCATGTATCGAAATGATTGGAACTGTTCAAGAATAGCTCTTTGAATTGAAACCAGTGTTACCTAATGAAGAAAGTGCTGCAATTCCTAAAGAAATTCTTCATCTCCTCTCTTTCCCCCTTAAAATAATAATTTAGATATTATTTTAATTTTCTAAAAAATTATTCTATCCTACTCACCTAATCCTTCACTTTCATTTTTTTCTCATTTCTAGAAAATTCTTTTTACTTGCCGCATGAATTTTTTCAAGATAAATTTTTGTACTTAGTTATATTTGGTACACAAGTAGAAAAAAAAATATTTTTCTAAAAGTATGTGTACATACATGTAAAAATAAATTAGGAGCGGAGTGTTAGATGGGGTGTGATAGAATGTTATTTATTTTAAAAAATAAAAATAATATTAATTTTTTTAGGAAGGAGTAGAAGGTGGGGTAAAATTTGAAGTTCATAAAAAGATTTTATAAAAGAAATTTAAAAAAATTAAATGGGTGGGGCTCGTTGGGTGGTGGGGTGGAGGGGTTACGCAGGGGAGTGGTGATGGGTTAGGTGATAAAAATATTTTAATCTTTTTAAAAAAAGAATTAGTTTTAAAAAATAATTTTTTGAAGAGCATTAATAATTTAATCTTTAACTTTTAGCTACTATTAATAATTTATTTAGTTTTTATCAAAGTGAAATATTTTTCCATGTGTGTAATAAAGTTAACAAAGTTTAAACTTGAGGAGGTTTTAAAAGGTAATTAGTGATGGTTTATAACCTCTAGCAATATGATCTCAACGCTTTAACAAAAACTTAATATGATAGTTATAAACCTCCACAACCTTAATATTTTACAAAATAGTAATTAGTGGCAGCTATAAATTGCCACAATATTTTTATTATTGAAACTAGTTTTTTTTTTTTTTTTTGAAAGGTATTAGTTGTAAAATTCAATAAATAACTATACAAATAACGTAATTATTCCATTGAAATATGTGTAAACATAGTAAAATCATATACACATCAAACTAAAGTGATGTAACTTAAAGTAGGTTCACAATAAGTAATTAATATAGAGAAGTTGTATGATGTGCTAAATTAGCGATTCAACATCCACAAGTTACGCAGACCAACTCTCCTCATCATTGTGCTGAAACGATAAAATAAAATCTTGTAAACGACTAAACGAAAACATAGTATAATGGAAAGAAAGAAGTTTAAATAAATGTCACTTGATAACACTGAATTTGTTAGATATTCATACGAGTAAACCCCAATGATTAACTTGTCACATTTAGCCAAATTGAACTACTAACAACACAAAAAAGGTTTAGATGTTGTGATTTACTAAATTGAGTTACCTACGCGAAACAGAAGTTGGTATCTTGAATTTAAGTTAGATCTTGGAGCTATCTACACTCACACTTGTGAATGAGATAGGCTAAGCTGGACAACTAAAACTACACCTAAAAGAAAAGAGAACATAGCTAAATCAAGATTTGACTATAAAATTTTGTTATTAGAAATTTGATTATCTGGTTTAGTGCTAGGAAATTTAATTGCCCCAACAATATCAAGTGTTCTAAGCAAATTCATTTTAACTGATTTCATGCATCATTAAGGAAAATGACAAATATATTTCTTAATATGATCTCTCTCACTTACTCTGGCTAGTCATTGAAAAGCTTTTAGAAATCCAACAGCACCATCTAATTAAACCTGTGTAATACAAATGTACAATCCCTTCTTGTAGAGATTAGATGATAAGACTTAACATGTAAGAAGATGTTTTCTTCTGAAACCTTATTAAACTCTTTTCCAAATCTTGAGAATATCCAGAGCTAAGAAGCAAAACAATCAATTGTTTACAAAAAAGAAGTATATCATTAGACTAAAACACCCACACCCCACTTAATTACTGAATATTCAAGCATCTCTAGCAAATAATTCATTTGTAGGAAACACATCTAATAGCTAAAATTGAAGACAAGTTCCAAACAAGAAAAATTGAGTGATATCTGTTTAGATTAGTATCCAATTATTTGTAAGCACTATCATTTAGTGTGGCAACTTCTGCTGAAAAATCTATCACTGATTTTTTACCATTGTGTACATCAACTACAAATATCCAATCTATCATTCTAAAAACCACACATCCAATTCTCTCACAACAAGCACGTAAGCAATGCATAAATTTACAAGCATATCCTAAATAATTTTGAGTACGTTGCATCGGAAAGTAAATACATATTATAAGGGCATCTTTCTATAAATATTTGTCCCATATTATACAGACACTTACTAAATTAGGATAGAATTAATTATTTTTTTTCCCTTTTACCCCCACCATTAATTAGTGTATTAATGATTTTTTCTAACTTAATTTAATGTACATTGATATAAATGAAGGGCAAAATTGTAAAGTCCACTAATATATTAATGATTTCATAATAATGGTGTAAAATAGAAAGTGTCCTTATATTATGGGACGGAGATAGTAATAATTACTAGAAAATGAAACTTACTAATAAAAACATACTAGTGGCCAACGTCGCGCGTTGTACAAGCCCAATATATGTTATTTTTCTTTTTTAATTTATATGATCTAGATAACATTTGAGAGTCAGTAATTTAATATTTTTAATTTTTTAAAATTATTTTAATTTATAGTATTTTTAAGTAGTTTTAGATAACACATATTACTTTTTTCGTCTAAATTTATGTGGCCCTAATAAAATTTTGGAAATTAGTAGAACTTTTATATGTGTTTTAAGCATTTAAAGATATCAATTATCATGGCACGGGCTCAGCACATGTTTTTAATCTCGATTTATGTGACATTGATATATATATATATATATTAAGTTGTTAATTGTTGTAATTTATAGCACATTTTATGTTACTTTTGAATAACTTATTCTGTTCCAATTTTTGTTGCACATAAAATTTTGAAATTTTATCAAAATTTATATTTAGTTTTTAAAATATTTTAAATTGTTAATAGTTGAAGTATCTGGAAAAATGATTTATTACAGGTAATATTGTAAAATCAAGCAGCTGAAGCAGTCATATAAATCGGCAGTTGCTTTTAAGGAAAATAATTTAGTACGAGTAATATTATAATTTCGTAGTTGAAGTAGACGAAGAGATAATTTAAGAGGTAATCGATAGCTACTTCTGGCAAAAATAATTAATCAGGGGCAATATTGTAGTTTCATAGCTACAACAACTGAAGAAATAATTAATAGAAATTAATGATATAGTAAAATTGAACATACACGTTCATAGTCATCGTAAAATGAAACATACATGTTAATAGTCACTTGCCTCCTTCAAGTAACTGAAGCAGACACGATAACTCTAAGTTGCTCAAACACGCAGCTTATTATATAAGCGAATATATTCCATTGATATGTATATACAATATATACTACAAAATAAAATGTAAAGGAAAACAAAACAAAACAAGTAACATAATTAAATTTTAAAAATTATAAAAATTCATTAAAATAATTCATTTAATAATCAAATTGTTAAATATCTTTTATGTTTTACTTGTATCTTTTAACAAATATGATCATTGTTAATTCTATATACTTTTATAAGAGTGCATATCTATCTTAGCATTCACATTGTATGACAATAAAATTCGCGTCAAGAAAATAATAATCAAGGAACGAAAAATATTGCAACAATTGTAGTATTTTGTTTCAAGGAGTGAGTTCTACAATCTCTATAAATCCTCTGATTCGCCTTTTCAAATAAAAATTCAAGGGCTCGTTAACTTGATCTTGAATCTTGTAAAACTTGATGGATTTGATCTTGACTTTGTTAGACCCCGTATTTCTTTAATTAAGGATGATTATCCAATCGGGAAACTTTGTTGGGGATGTCGTGTAATTTGA